>JBBBDQ010002387.1:1110000-1302500 GCA_037127315.1 Ascarosepion bandense | reverse complement strand
AAATATCAACATACAATTAGATAGGGGAAATTATTAATTCAAAAGCATGGTCTAATATCTTGATAACTTATCTTTATAACAGTTTCTTCTTTGTTTCTTTTACCATCTCTTCTTTCTTTCTTTACAAACTTGAAATTTAAATAGTTCTGTTTTCACTATCTTTAAAGTGGCTTCCTTTCAGCATACAGGTTCTGTTATCTGGTGATGTCTCTGCATTGCTTTCTTTCTTTGCTTCCCCTTCTTCTTTTGGTAAAGTTGGTTGTTTTAACTTTCTTTTCTTTACTTCAAATAAACTTACAATCAGCGTACGAATTACAACAGCTTCATGGATATATTTTCTTTCGACAATTATGTGTCATCATACAGATATTAATATAACTTCGTTTCATCTTTGTTATTATATTTCTTTCTTTCTCGATACCCGGCATAATTTTGTTTTCTTCCTTCTTTTAATGAATAAGACTTTACACCTTTAGTCTTTTTTTCTTATTCGGAGTTACTTGTGATGAAATGGGCTGAACCACACTATCATTTCCAAATGCATCTCCCTTCCTTCATCGTTAACAGAGTCTAGCAAATGGTTTTTGCTTCATTGAGGCTCAGCAAAGTAAGTGATTAACTTCTTCCTTTAATTTTCTCACATGACTTCTTTTCACATGGATTTTAACTTCTGCTGCTTCTACGATCTCCTGATCGACATCAGATGTCAGATTTATTTCCTGTCTGGCTTTTATCTAGGTTGCCTATCCTTGACCTGCTATTCAACACTAGCACCAGTCATTCATGTGATCGACCGCTTGTTACTACACAAAGTCCACCCTCATATGTATAGGTGTGTGTGTGTGTGTTGTTATCTACATATCCTGTTAATCAGGCCAGTATATATAAATATATAATACTGTTTAATTAAAAACAGAATATCTACTTAAATACGAGTATCGATAAAAAATAATGTTCAAACAAATCATTTCAAATTGTCGGTTGTTTATAACCAAGTTTCATTAATCTTCATAATATATATATATGTATATATGTGTGTGTATATATATATATATATATGTGTGTGTGTGTGTGTGTGTATACGTATGTATATATTTATATATACATATGTGTATATTTAGTGTATTGAGACAGCAGATAATTTTCTAAACATACTGTTAAATATAAGGGACAATGAATGCCTATTATGTTTAATCATGAGCTGTTCTAAACATCGTATTTTGAATTTAATTTCAGGTGAAAACAAAAACTGAAATTCTCCAACATTTGGATAATTTTTATTATCCAAATGTTGAACCTTAAACTAAGGTTGAAAGCTTAGAACCAACTTAATAAAAAATTATCCAAATATTGGAGAATTTTTGTCTTTATTTTCAACTGAAATTAATGTTATATATATGTGTGTGTGTGTTTATATATTGTAGTAGTAATGCAATAAACAGACTTACCTCAAAGAGACAGAACGTATGCTCTCTCTGCTACCAGCACATTAAAGTAAAAAGAAAGAAAAGGATGCAAGTGTAACTAGTTTTATGGAAGAGAGTGTGGTAGTTCTGCGTGAGGTGGTGAGACTCTATACGTCTAAGAGGGCCTGAAATTGAGGTGAGCAACCAGTACGTTTTTTGCGTTTCGACATGGCAAACGTACATTTGCATACGTGCAGAGATTACCTATTGTAATGTTAGAGAATAAGCTATTTAGGCCAAATGAGAAACTACACACAAATGGCAAGAAAAGTGTTTGACATTCGACTGATTTCCAAATTTCATGGCATCTCACCTGATCACACAGTGTCCAAATGGTTGAAACAGGTGGAGCTTGTGTGCGAAATGTGTACATGTTCTACCACTAAGGCTGAGAGGTGGAGCTGTCTTGGTATACTGACGGTTAACCCGTGATTTGGAACAGGTGAAACAAGCCCTCCTCGTGGCTTTTGCGGCAGATTCTTTTGTTGCATTTGACAAGTTTGTCTCTCGTCACTTGCACCCCAGGAAAACTGTGGATGAGTATTTGGGTGATCTACAGGACCTGGTGTATCTGGTTAATGAAAACACCTCTGACCGATGGTTAAATTGTGCATTCATATCATGACTCCCCAGTCCAGTTAAACGACAATTACAGGCGTCCTCAAGGATGAATCACATGACACTGGAGCAGAGTCTGGCCAGGGCTCAAGCTCTCATGACAGAAGAGGTGGAAGTGGATGAATCCTTCCTCGTGTGCCTGTAGACCCACTTTTAACCCCCCGACCAAAAGGACACAGTCACAGTACATTGTTACAAGTGTGGAGATCCCAATCACTTTACCAGAGACTACTAGCAACCCGAGGAAAAGTAAGAAGAGCACTCCCGAAGATACGCTGCCATCAGTGTCAGCAACAAGGACACATTGCAGCAAGGTGTCCAGGAAACAAGGCAAGAGGTCAACACTACTCTCTCCCCACAAAAACTAGACAAAGTGCTTCCTGTAATGAAGGTAAAAATTAATGGAGAAAACCGAATAGTGTTAGTGGACTCTGGCTGCTTCTCATCCGTTGTGAGTGGGTTGCTGTCGACCCGAAAGATGGAAACGCATTACAATCCTGACAGCAGGCAGAAAGTACCTTTTAAGCCACAGTATTGGAACCTTTACCTTACCAGTGACTGACAGGAATCCCTTTACAATGGACATGCTAGTGGTGAACAGCAAGCCATTGGGATTCAACCTCCTTCTGGGAATGGACGTTATCAAGAAATTTTATGAAGAGGACAAGGCACATTTCTCTGAGGTGGCTCTTACTTTGGGCACAACAAATAGAATTAGAACAACCTGATTTTTACACAGAGTTTGATCGCCATACCAAATCCTGGATGGTGTCATGGAAGTGGTCCGGTGATCAACCACCAGAAAAATTATGCAACCGGGTGCCAGAGTACAACATTCTTACAAGAGCTCAAGCAGAATATAACAAAGAACTACAAACCTGGATTAATAATGGATGGTTGGTTCCTTACCCAGAAGAGAAATTGGGGCCCCGAAGAGTCTGATCCCATTGATGGCAGTCATTCAGCACAATAAAGATAAAATAAGAACTGTGCTTGATTACCAAGAATTGAATGAACATGTGGATTCGTTTATGGCTCATGCAGATATATGTGCCAAAAAGTTGAGAGAGTGACAATGAGCAGGATCAAATGTGTCAGTTTTAGACCTTCAAAAGGCATACCTTCACATACATGTGCACTAATTGTTGTGGCCAAACTGTACTAATTAGAGGATGAAGGTATTGCCTGACCTGCATGGGTTTTGAACTCAATGTGGCATTACCCATCATGCAGACAATTGTTGATGCTATTCTGACAAAAGATGAGCTTATACAGCAGGAAACATCTGCCTATATTGATCAACATGTGTCAAGAAGCATCTCGAAAGCTTCAGACTCATGAGCAAAGAACCAAAGAGGCTACAGGATGGTGTACGAGTGCTTAGTTTACAGGTCTGGGGGGAGAATAACACACTGTATTAGAAAAGAGGGAACAAGATCCCAGACATGCTGCGTGTTGTCAAGCGACATAACATATTTTCATTATGTAGAAAGTTGGTTGGGCACCTTCCTGTGGGTGGTTGGCTTTGTGTAATCGTTGCTTTTATCAAGCGGTGAGCATCTGAAGTTACTTCTGGTTGGGATGACAAAATTGACAATGCCCCTCTCAACACCATGATTGAGGAGGTTCTCACTAGAGTGCACAAAGAAGACCTGGTGCGGGGCAAATGGTGCATTGACGGAAAAAATTTTAGCGTATGGGTTGACACAAACTCTCTCACTACCAGCGTGTTGTTGGCATATTATGGGACTGTAGTAGAGGATGCCTGCTGGTTACATCCAAAGAAGGACTCCTAACATATTAATCTCGCGGAACTTGATGCCATTATCAAAGAAATAAATTTAGCAATACTCTGGAAGGCGACTGTAATGTCCTGACCAATAAAAGGGAAATAACCTCTGATGTCACAGGGGTTATGGCCCCTGTGGATCCGGAAGCGACCTAATAAATTTCGCCAAAACAACAGAAACTTTGGCAACACACTTAGAACGGATGCGCTTAGAAGACACCAACGCCACTACTGGAACTACCAACTCACTAGTGAACAAAGTCTCATATGAACAGCAACAGCCATGCAACCCTCCCCTGCAAAACAGGTGCAGAAATCGTAATGGGAAATACCCACATGAACGGGGACCAACGTCTTGCCCTGCATTCCACAAGCAGTGCACTTATTGCTGGAGATGGAGGCATTTTATCTCTGTTTCAGAAAACTAAATGACGAAAACAGACAACGGAGAACAAATCGTTCCCCACGCCTACAAAACCAAACCCATCAACGACCAGTGAACTGCATTGAGGATCATCAACGAGACTCAACCAGCGGCAGTGACACGGAATATGTATTCCATACAGGTAAGGTGAAAAACCTTCCCTACTTCATTGTATCTTTTGGCGATAGCCACCAAACGTTTAATTTATTAGCTGACTCAGGCGCCACCCTTAACATCCTGTCTGAAGCAGACTTCAAGTGCTAAAGACCAGTACCCTACCTCCGACCCACAAAAACTGTAATATATGGATTTGATGTCAAAGAAATCACCCAAGTTCTAGGTCAATTCAGCACACTTCTAGAGTTTAGAGGTATCTCTTGCCAAGCTGATATACATGTAATAAAGGGCCCAGAAAAACCCATATATCGGCTGGGAAACATGTAAGAGGCTCAAACTACTGTCAGCAAACAAGCTCTCAGTTAACCACATCAGTAACTCTGAGGCACAAACCCCACCCTCTACCCTCAAACTTCTGGAGGACTATCCAGACCTGTTCAATGGTCTAGGTAGACTAAATGGTAAAAAAGTTCGCCTACACAGAGATGAAAACGTGCCACCCATTGCTCAGATACCACAGAGTCCCCTTTCAAGTGAGGAAAGACATAGAAGAACTGATACACAAAGATGAGAAACTGGGAGTAATTGAAAAAGCGGACGGACCGACACCATGGGTATCTCCTATTGTAGTGGTACCAAAAAAGGACCAAAAGAAAATCGGGTTTGCATTGATATGAGAGCAGCAAACAAAGCTATCAAGAGAACGGCATCCAACCCCCACACTTGATGCGCTGAAAACTATTCTATCGGGAGCTAACATCTTCAGCAAATTAGACCTCAATCAGGGTTACAAACAATTGGAATTAGCTGAAGAATCTCGATACATAACCACCTTTGCAACACACCTAGGTCTGTACAGATACAAAAGGCTATTCTTTGGTGTCATCTCTGCCAGTGAAATATTCCAGGAAGAAATCAGTCAAGCACTTGCAGGGATCAAGGGAGCCATCAACATCAATGATGACATCCTTTGTTTTGGATCAGATCAGCAGTTTCACAACCAAAACCTCCATGCAATATTCCAACGACTTCGAAAAAGGCCTCACCCTGAATGGGGGCAAATGCGAGTATAACAAAAGGTCACTAGAATTCCTTGGGCACACTTTCGGTAATGAAGGCATCAGCCCAAGTAATCTTAAAATAAAAACAATCCTTGGACTACCCGACCCTAAAAATGCATCAGAAGTCAGAAGCTTGTTGGGGATGACCAACTTCTGCGGTGCACAGTTCATTCCAAACTATGCAACCCTGACCCATGAACTACGTCAATTAACAAAAAAAATATGCAGTGGTCCTGGACTGAACGCCACACTAAATGTCTAAAAAACATCAAGGAAGCCCTGAGCAAAACATGCTCACTTGCCTACTTTGACCCGAACAAACATACCGAGATACACACCAATGCCAGCCCTGTAGGCATCTCTGCCGTGCTGTCACAAAATGGACAGATAGTACAGTTTGCAAGCCAAGCACTATCCACAGTTGAACAAAGATACTCCCAAACAGAACTTGAAGCACTTGCTATCACATGGGCATGTAAACACTTTCACATATATATTTTCAGAGCCCCATTTACTGTCCCTACAAATCACAAACCCCTAACATCTATTTTCAACAATGCCAGCTGCCAACTGTCAGCACGTATTGAACGTTGGATTTTGAGAACACAACCATACGACATGACTGTCATATAACGACCAGGCCATGACAACCCAGCTGACTATCTCAGCCGCCATCCAATGCACCTGCCTCCAAGTGGCAGAGAACAGAAAATAGCAGAGGAATATATAAACTACATCCTCTCAACTTCAAC
Organism: Ascarosepion bandense; assembly: GCA_037127315.1. Taxonomy (NCBI): domain Eukaryota; kingdom Metazoa; phylum Mollusca; class Cephalopoda; order Sepiida; family Sepiidae; genus Ascarosepion; species Ascarosepion bandense. The sequence continues at coordinate 1,296,273 of JBBBDQ010002387.1, read as the reverse complement.
CCCCAAAGCAATAACAATTGATGAAGTTGAAATAGAAACCGCAAAAGACAAGACACTTACCAACGTCATCCAAGCTATTCTTACCGACAAATGGCTGGTGTTGAGGACGGCATAAGTAAAGCAACATTCCACATCCTGCATGTCAACCGTGCCGAACTATCACTAGCATATAAGGACAGCATAATTCTCAAAGGGCGCCGGATAGTGCTGCCTGAAACACTACAAAACACAGCTGTCAAATTAGCACACGCCGGACATCAGGGCATTATGAAAACTATGGCCTTTTTCCGAGAAAAGGTCTGGTTCAAGAACATGTAGCCCCTAGTGGAGTAAAACATCAGGAACTGCCACACCTGCCAGATCAGTACCCACAAACCGGCAAGAGAGCCACTGCAAATGTCCCCACTACCAGCAGCCCCAGTGTTGATACCTCCAAAATGGAAAGTACCTTCTTCTTGTCACAGATGAATACTCACGCTATGTTGTTGTTGACATCCTAGACTCCATCTCAACAACAGTCATACCCTATCTGGACAGGATATTTGCTGAATTTGGGGTGCCAGTCTCCCTCAAAACAGACATTGGCCCACCATTCAACAGCTATGACTTCAAAGCCTATGCCTCTATCAACAGATTCAGGCACAGAAAAATAACACCCCTATGGCCCCAAGCCAATGCCAAAACAGAATGTTTTATGCGCACTATAAAAAAGTCCATAACCAAAGGCCGAAGCTGGAAGCAGGAATTACACGATTACTCCTCCTATGAAGATGACACCATCAAAACCTAAAGACAACCAGGCAAAACACACAACTCTAAACCTCAGGGGTTTAGGCCGGACAAGACGGCCACCCAAAAGACTTAATTACTAACAAAAAAAAACTTAGGTTAACAGACATCTCCTCCTACACAAGTACTCCAGCCATATTGGATGAACTCTCTCCAGTTTTAAAAAAAAAAAAAAAGGAGAAAAAAAAGCATTTTAATGTCCTGATCAATAAAAGGTAAATAACCTCCGATGTCACAGGGGTTACGGCCCCTGCGGATCCGGAAGGGAACGATATAAGAAAAGACACCAAGCACGCTGGCAGGGTTCGTCTTCACTCTCTCATTAATCATCATCCATTCTGTTGACCCACAATGGTGGTAGTCGATGTTTAGCAAGCGTCGATTGTCTCCAACACCAAAGAAGGACTCCCAACATATTAACCTCACGGAACTTGATGCCATTATCAAAGAAATTGATGGAAGTTGACCAACTTGCAATTATTCACTGATTCTGTTTGTGTCTATAAATGGATTTCAGACACCATCATGGGCAGGGCCAGTGTGTGACCCAAAGCCACATGTGAAATGCTCATTCGACGACGGCTTGACGCATTAATAAAACTGGTAAAGGAATACGCATTATCAATGAATGTGTCCCTAGTTGCATCTAACCAAAACAAGGCAGATGGACTGACGAGAGTGCCTCAGAGGTAGCTTAATGCAATTAAGCGAAACTGAGTCTATACAGCCTGCCTGCACTGCATCCGTGAGCTCAGTTGGGTCTGACCAAATCAAGATTGTACACCGACAGAGCGGTCATCCTGGTGTGAGATGGACACTCTATTTTGTGAAACAGATTGACCCTGCAGTGTCCAAGGCCGCTGTAAAGACCGTCCTCAGGGAATGTGAAGAGTGTCAGTCAATTGATCTGTCACTTATGCACTGGCCAAAGGGTGCTCTGGATGTTAAACTAACATGGCACTGGGTAGTGATGGATATTACCCATTGCAACAGGGCCCATTTTTTGACATCAATCAACTGCGGTCTCGCTCGGTTTACCATTTGCCGGCGCCTTCCTCAGTAAAATGCGACAATTGTGATCAACCAGCTAAAAACGCTGTTCTGTGAGCCGGGCCCACCATTTGAGATTTTGGCAGACAATGATGCTGCCTTTCGCAGCAGCTCATTCAGAGGTTTCTTGAATGAGTGGGGAGTTCCAACTCCGGTTCCGCTGTGCATACGTCCCCTCCGGTAACAGCATCATCGAGCGATGCCAAAGAACTGTAAAAAGGATCTCTGCCAGAAAATGATGTACTATATCAGAAGCAGTATAGTGGTACAACGTCACACCAAAGGATGACGTGTCCTCTGCTACAGCACCAGCCAATATGATTTATCAGTACCGCATATTGCTGAAAGGAACCAATGGAATGTCAGCGCAGGCACCAGACCAACAACAAACTGTTTTTAATACAGGTGACCAATGTGGTTAAAGTTCCCACATGGACGATGTATCACCAAATACGGAGTTGGATGTGTCACTGAAACTACCAGTGCGCAGAATGTGTTAATTGACAGAATGCCACGCCATGTGAAAAATTTGCAGCCCATAGTGGGACCACGCCTGCCTGCTCTGACGTGTCTTCAGAGAGGGAAAGACATAGCAAAAAGAGGCCAGGTGAACCGGCACCCAGCATAGATGCAGGCGATACCTCTTCTGATGACACTTTTAATAGAGACCCTGTGACTGTATCCCCACGAAAAGCAAAAAACGCAAAATACCACCCACCAAATGCTTCATGTGTGATCATAGGATCAGGGTGGAGTGTAGTAATAAGGTAACAAATAGACATACCTTGAAGAGACAGAAGGTATGCTCTCTCTGCTACCAGCACGTTCAAGTAAAAAAACAAAAGGACGCAAATGTAACTACTTTTATGGAGGAGAGTGTGGTAGTCCTGCATGAGGTGGCGAGACTCAATACGTATAAGAGGGACCAAAATTGAGGTGGGCAACCAGGATGTTTTTTTTATGCATTTCGACACGGCAAGCATACATTTGCATACGTGCAGAGATTATCCACTGTAACATTAGAGAACATATATCTATATATTTGTATGGATATATGTGTGTGTGTGTGTGTGTGTGTGTGTGTGTGTGTGCACATACATATATATATGTGTGTGTGTACATATGTGCGCGTACATACATATATATATATGTATGTATATATGTATACATATATATGTGTGTATATATGAATGTATATATGTGTATTTTTTTTTATAATCATATTGCCCCAAGCAAGGTATTTTACTGCCACTGTCTTGCAGGAGGTTACATAGTAGGAAAGTTATGAGAAAGAAAAAGTGACAGGTTATAGGGGATGTAAGGAAGTGGGTAAGAGAAGGATGAGAATACTGATGAGAGTGGAGTGGATGGAGAAGGGAGCATGAGAGAGAGGATGCAGGTTAGTGAGATAGGAGATGACTATTGACTTTACATTTAAATTCTTGGAGATTATAGCTGTTGGGAAAGCAAGTAAATGGAAGGGAATTCCACAGGTAGGAAGTGCGAGAAAAGAAGCTGCTGGAGTAGAATTTGCATTTACAATTTATTGGTTTCACAGTAAAAGGGTGGGACTTAGTTGCTAATCTTGTGGCTCAAGTAAATTTATGTATAGGGGGCACCAGTGAGCTGAGTTCATCGGAGCAGAAGCCGTAAAAGTATTTGTAGAAGAGACACAGGGAAGCCACATTGCGCCAGTGAGAAAGTGACTGTATCCGAGCTGCCAAGTCAGGATCTATCACATTACAGATTCTCCACTGGATTTTGTCAAGGACACCTAGGTGGATAGCAGGAGCACCCGACCAGATATGGCAACAGTATTCAATGCATGGGCAGATGGTAGATTTATATATGTGCAGGATTGTTTCAGGTGGAAAAAACTTCCTGGCCCTACACAGAGAACTGACTTTCTTAGCAACAGATTTAGCTATGGATTCTATATAGACATTCCACTTGAGGTCTGTTGTGAGAGTTAAGTCAAGGAGGTGCAGTGTTTTGCTTTCAGGGAGACTAGCCTGATCCATGCTAATGGTGGGTAGGAGCGATTGTCTGTGACAGTTAATAGATAACAGCTTCATTTTGGAAGCATTAAAATTCACAAGCCATTTCTTACTCCAGTCCGCCACGGATCGGAGGTCCTTTTCAAGCTTGGCAGCAAGGTTTGCTTTTTCAGCCTCAGCAGATTTTTGATTGATGCAAGAGTAAACTGTAGTGTCATCTGCGTATATGCCTACTTGGGATCTTATTACATCTGGGAGATCGTTAATGTAGATAAAAAGCATAGGACCTAGAATAGAGCCTTGAGAGACACTCACATTTGTCGTATGATAGTATTGGGAGGCATATCCATTCAATACTATCTTCAGTGTGCGAATTGAAAGGAATGACTGGATAAGGTCAAACAATTGTCCAATTATACCATAACCTCGCAGCTTGTGTAGAAGGCCAGCATGCCAGACTCTTGTCAAAAGCTTTGGCGATATCTAGGGCAACAGTTCAGGCTTCGCCGTTCTTGTCGAGAGCCTGGTGATATTCGGTAATGGTCGTGATTATATCAGCAGTAGAGCTGGTGAAGCAGAAACCATACTGTTTGTCAGAATAGTCTGTGGGCTGTGAGATGTTGAACCACCTTGGCATTGATGATGGCTTTGAATACTTTGCCAAAAATCAGTAGGAGGCTAATAGGGCGATAATTAGAGGGGTCAGAGGGTTCACCAGTGTTTATATATATTGAAACATTTCTCCTGGACAATGACTGGGATTCCATCATCGCCACCGCTCGCTTTATGGTGGTCAACCTTTGAAATTATGTTAGAGACCACCAAGGGGGTAATGTGGGTGTCATTTAGTTGGGCCTCAGTTCGGGGTGGGATAATCCAGAAGAGTCTAGTGTCAAGTTGGTGGAGAATCTACGAGCGAAGCACTCGGCCTTGTTTGTTGTAGAGGTAAGGACCTTAAATTTGTTGATTAGAGGTGGGATTGAAGGTTTGCTATTGTTTAGTACTTTTACAGAGCCTCCAGTAGTCTTTTGGAACCGAACTTATGGGATGATATACACTGCTTCATTCTGGCTGCAAACAGCAGCTTGGCTTCTTTAAGTATCTTCTTGCACTCATTGCGAGCAGAGGCAAAGAGGCACCTGTTATGGTCCGACACGTGACTCCAATAAAGTCGGAAGAAGTGATTTCAATGGGCAATGGCAGCTGAGCAAGCCGGGAGAACCAAGAGGACGAGTGGGATTTAAGTTTCAACTTCCTGGCTGGGATGAAAGCTTCAATGCCAGCCTTAACCCAAGAAGAGACCTCAGCCACACAGTCTTCAACGAGAAGACTAAAGACTTTGTTCTAAGGGATGTCACACAGGAAATCTCGGAATGAGTCCCAATTGGCTCTTTGGTAGCAGTAAGATATTCTGCTAGTCTTTGGTTCTTGGGTGAAGTGGAAGTGGAAGATGTTAACAGAAACCACCGCATGGTCAGAGTTTCCGAGGAGGCAGAAAAGCTTGACATTGCAAAAGTCAGTGATAGAAGAAAAACAGAGATCTAGTAGTGAGTCGTGTATATTAGGGTTATTAGAGAAATGCGTGGGGAATTCCACCACTTGCGTAAGGGACTGAGTGATTGAAAAATTCATGGTGTGGACACCAGCAAGATCTGTGACAGAGTTTTTCAGCCACTTGGCATAGCGGGTGTTAAAGTTGTCAAACACAAATATATGGGCAGACAGATGAGAGAAAATGGCCTTGTCAATATTATTGGAGATGCTGTCAAGAACGGAACAGTCGGGAGATGAGGGGGAGTGGTAGAGGAAGAAGAGATAGCTAACTGAACTTAATAAGGAAAGATATATAAGAATGATCTATTGATTCGAGAGAGATCACACTAGCTAGAGGAAGGTGTTCACTGACATAAACACCAAGCCCATGCATGTGGACATTGTTTTTATATATATATATATATATATATATATATATATTGTAAGAAAGTTATAGAACACATAGATTTTAAACCCACTGTTCAAGCATTTACTTTTATAAAGAGTGCTCGATACAAAGTAGAGCTTTATATTGTAATTTTGTTATTACAATGGTTTATAAAAGCATAGTATCAATACACAAAAATTTTCATGTTTCGGAGCATAAGTTCTCCTCTTCTGGTGATAAGTAGAAATGAAAAATAAATGGTGAAAACGATTCATTCTTGGTAATGTGATGTGTGGGATGGGAATTTAGTATGTTTAAGTCTGGTCAGTTGGCAGTTTGTAATCATAGAGATACAGCCTTGGGTTAGGAGAAAAGTATTAAACTTCCTCGATATAACACTCGACTTAGTAAATAACAATTACCAACCATACATAAAACCCAACGAACATCCATTATACATCCACCCAAAGTCAAATCACCCCCAAGTATAATCAAACATATACCCTCCTCTATAGAATTAGTAAAAACTCTTCCAGTGAAGAAATATTTAACAAACATAAATGTCTTTACAATAGTCCCTAAAAAAAGTGGCTACAAAAACCAAGACATCAAGTATATAACAAACTATAGCCATAACAGGAAAAATAGAAAAATCATTTGGTATACACCTCCTTTCAACCAAATGGTAAACACCAAGTTAGAGCAGACGTTCCTCAATTTAATTAAAAAACACTTCCCTACTAACAACCCTCTAAATAAAATCTTTAACAAAAATAGGCTTAAACTAAGTTATAGTTGCACAAATAACCATGAAAAAATCATGAGAAATCATAATAAATATATCTTAAATCAACACGTGAATCGAAATAAAAATAACTACCAAAATAATAAAGTGATGCAATTGTAGAAACCCCAATAATTGCCTACTACAAAATAGGTGTAAAATAAATTCAATTGTCTATCAATGCAATATAACATCAATTGAAAACCCAACTGTAAATAAAGTTTACATTGGATCTACAAAGAACACCTTTAAGCAGCACTGGTACACGCACTTAACTTCATTCAAAAACAACATGTATCAAAACCAAACATCCCTTTCTGCATATTTTTGGAAATTAAAGGACACAAAAAAGAAACCCAAAATAAAATGGAAAATCCTCAAAAAAACTAGAACCTGTAACTCACTTAACGACATCTGCCCTTTATGCTTAAGTGAAAAACTACACATTCTAAAGTACCCCAACAATGGCAAACTACTGAACCATAGGAATGAATTAGCAGTGTTAGGTAATCATCGAAAATATTTTTCGTTAAAATTTAATTAACCAAAAAATACCTCATTCACATAAAATAATCCTTTCCAAAAGGTAATTAATATTCATGTTTTAATCCACAAAATAAAAAAAGTGAATATTGTATTAATAAAATAAAATAAAACCAATAATCTAGAAAAAATAATTAAAGTACATAACAGCAAAATATTAAAAGCACACAACAAAAATAACTCCAACAGTAATACCACGCTGGCTCATAATAACAACCTCTGTAACTGTAGAAACCCAAACCAATGCCCCATGACCAATAAATGTTTAATGAAATCCCTGATATAAATGTGTTTGATTTCATCCATGGAGAATCCTAAAGATGAAAAAATATATATCGGAAATACCATGAACGTATTTAAAAAGCGATTTTACAATCACCTCTCATCCTTCAATAACAAAACATGACCTCTCTCTCCAAATACTTTTGGAAGTTAAAAGACAAAAATAAAACACCTAAAGTTAAATTATGCCACTACCCAGTCAGTCGCTGTTGGTTTCAATCCAGCCAGCTGGTCGTAGATTGACTCTGTCACTGTTTTCTCCCCTGTCCCACGTTGTGTTGATTAATCACAAGGCAGTCACGTGAGTTTTTCACTAGCTGTCTCTCTGCCAAACTAAACCAAGCCGGGAAGTGTGCACACAATTGAGTAAAAAAAGAAAGAAATGTAACATCAAAGGAAATAAGTGGACCGACGTCTGAAGTGTTGTGAAATAACGTCTTTATATACAGATTATACCTAATAGTCTCTTGAATAATTTCCCATCCCTGCTTCTATCAACTGGTAGCAGAACTGGCGTTTCTTAGGTAAATCGAATTATTCTCCTAAGCAATAACAAGGAATCAGAAGTTTAAGTCCGTTTTATAAGTCTCTAGTCAACTTGTTGCTTGTTTTCCGGAATGTCACGGAAACTGCCGAAGTGCTCTTTCAGTTAGCAATTTCAAACTGGTCTGAAAATTCTCTTTTTGTCTGTCTCTTAACGCTGGTTGGTTGATTGGCGACAGGCTTCTCTACGGTCAGCACCCAACGGCATGGCAATCATCTCTGTCTCGTTACTTCTTCGGTTGGGAACTGTCTTTGGTCATTACGTTTCTGGACCGGGAAATCAAACTCTCTGCCACTCGAGCTGCAACTACTCATTTTGTCTGTAAATTCTCTTCTCTCTATCTCTGCAACTTCACTCAAAACTTTGTCTGCAAGTTCTCTTCTGTCTTTATCTCTGGTTGGCCGGCAGGCTTTGCGGTTGGCGCCCAACAACATGGCGCCTATCTTCGTCGTTACATTTTTAAGCCGGTAATTGGAACTGAACTTCAACTGCACTCTGGAACCTTCTTCACGCCAACTCCAGTCCAACTTCGGACTCTCCTCCGATCCAACTCCAACTTCAACTTAAAACTTTGACTGCGAAATCACTTCTCTTCTTTTTGTAACTTTAGCTGGCCGGCAGGCTCTGCGGTTGGCGCCCAACAACATGGCGCCTATCTTCGTTGTTATATTTTTAGGCCAGTAACTGGAACTGAACTTGAATGCCAACTCGAACTCCAACTTCGGACTCTACTCCAATCCAACTGATTTTGGTCCCTCGGGACCTTGTATTTATGCACATGCCATGGTGTGGGGCCGACGGTCGCTGGGTGTCTAATCCCCCGTCCCGGCAACCAATAAAATCCTGAGGTTAGCTGCTACTCGTTGCCTGTAGTTTAACCAATGGGATTAGTCTTCTTTCCATGACGTCAACTGTTAGTCGTCTCCCCCTTTCGGGGCTTGGTCGCCGGACCAATGGAATCTCTCTCGATCTTATGACATCATCTCCCTATACCCCTTTTTCTGGGCTGGACTTAACAGAATTTCTTTTCTCAAAAATTTTTGTTCTCATGAAACAATTTCAGGGATTTTTTTTTCTTAAAACAATAGGTATTAACCTTTTTGAACTGTCTTCGCCCAAAACAAGTTGACAAGGGTCCACTGATATCGTTATTCAAATAATAATTTCTACGCACCTGTTTTTTATTAATATCCATTCTCTGAGTCACCTATATTTTCAAGTGATAAGAATGCCTTATCAGTTTTACCCTGATATCAGTGAAAATACTTTTTCTCTAAGTACTTGACTTGAATCAAAACATTTGTTATCTTTAGTTCTTTCATGAGAGTCACCTCGCCAGCCAGACATTCCAACCCAAAATGAAATTTCCCTTTCCTTTACCAAGAAACAATAACAAATAAATTTATCTTTCCTTTATGTTTAGAATGATCATCAGCTTTCTTTGGGGTGACTGAAACCGATATCTATTGTTTCTGGCTTGAAACTAATTTAGTCTTTTCTTTCTTTTTCTTCTTTCTCTGGTCTTCCTTTTCTATTCTTTTGCCGGCCAAAAAAAAAAAAAATAACAATTGAATCTATCTTTTAGGTTCAACTATGATACCTGACTGTATGGGTGGGCGGAAATTGAAAACAATCCATTTCTCTTTTCTTTCTCTTCTTTCCGGGTTTACAATAATAGAGAAATACCAGATGTTATTTTTCGTCTCTGCTTTCTTGTTAAAGATAAAGATTTTCCAGCTACAGTTAATAATTAGTTAATAAAATTAATCACCTCCATTTACCTTTGCTCATATTCGGAGGATAAAAAAAAATTTCTCTTAGTATGTTCTTTTATGATCTATAATAGCAATTAGAAGATTTGGGTTATTAATTAATAAAATTTATTATCGCCATTCCAAAATATTGTTATAAAATGGAAAATCATCAAACAAGCAAGAACACCTAAATCAATAAAGGAACCATGTTTCCTCTGTCTTCAAGAAAAAATTGAAATCATTAAATATATGAATAGCAACAAGCTTTTAAACCAAAGGCATGAAACCACAGTAAACTGCAAGCACATTAAAGAACTAACCTTACAATCATGCTAAAAAAAATACTACATAAACCAGAGCTAGGACCCCCTAGAAATGATACACCTTCACTGTACTAACAACACTCCTACATACACCACAAACTGTGATCTAATTTTTTAAATATGTTTTTAAAAAAATTAAAAACTCTGCAGAAAATATTGATTTTCTAAATTCTAAAGTAAGGTGAAATATACAACATTACATTAATTATAAAAAATGTTCTTAAATACACACATTAAAATTTACCTATGACCTTAAATACAAACATACCTATTCAGTTATTACCTTAAATACAAATATTTAATCTTTCCTCCTACATAAAATTCTACTTATTACGCACCTATTACCTACTTACCTATTACCTTAAATTTTTAACATTAAATTTTACCACTTACATTAAATCTTACCAAAAACTGTAATTTAATTAAAATTTAAAATTTAATAGAAAAAAATCGATTTCCAAAATGTGATCTAATTAAAATTTAAAATGTGATAGAAAAAATCAATTGCCTAAATCCAAAATTAAGGTTAAATATACAAAGTTACATTAATTATAAAAACTCTGCTTAAATACAAAAATATTCTGTACAAAATAAGCATTCCACCACTTACACCTCCCTACTCTGCTCTTCTAAGAAATCCTTTGGATTTCTTAGAAGAAAGATAATAAAAAATCGCAAGATAATAAAAACTTACATTCTCACTGCTAATGTTAAATCTGTCTACAAAACTCCCAGACACTCATTAATCAACTAATTTCACTACCCATACCACTCTCTTCAAAATCCAAATGGATAATCCACAAGACTTATTCCCTTATCACTAACCCCCATCAACATCCCACACACAACTCACCAAATATAAGAAAAGAAGCTTTCCATTCCTGTCCACACCACCTGAAGAGACATTGTAGTTTCAATGTCGAAACAAATGTATGATTTGTACAATTTTTTCTTCGTTCTTTATTCACTCGGATATATATATATATATATATATATATATATATATATATATATATATATATATACTAGCAGTATAGCCCGGCATTGCTCGGGTGTAATGATAGCTTTAAAACTAATCCATGGTCCTGGAGCTCAGACTCTTTGGTAGTTGGCACGAAAGACTAAAAAGCAATAGTTGTTTCCAGTTAAAGCAAAACCGTAGACTGAAAGAAAAATGAATGGATGTAAGTCAAATTTTGATTTCCTGGTATCAATATTATCAAATAAGTTTTTTTCATTGTAAACTGAATTTTGAAGGCTAAATAAGTCCTCTGAGTAAATGATATTATGGCTGAGACTAAGAACTACAATTATACCTACTTAGAGCCAAACCCAAAGCAAAAACTAAAATAAAAGGGCTGAAAAAAAATAGACATACAGATAAACAGACACACACATTTTGCCTTTTATTTATATATATTATCGATTTTCTGCAATATTGTAAGAACAACAATCTTGAAACTTCTGAATATCGTTTCTTATGTCTTTGTCTATGAGTGTATTAAATTTGATTAAAATCGGACCACTCCGTCTATAACCCGATTTTTTCGATTATCGATTTTCGATATTTACCTCGACACAAAACCTAGCTAAGAACACTCACAGATGCTTATAGTACAACTGTGTAAATTTTCTAAAAAATCGGTTCAGCCGTTTCGGAGTCTATAGGTAATGGACATGCACGCACACACACACACAAAGTTCCATTTATAAATAAGTTTAGATAGATAGGTTTAGATGTATGTATGTATGTATGTATATATATTACGTATGTATATATACGTGTTTATATATGTATGTATGTATATAAATGTATATAGATATATGTATGTACGTATATATATATATATATATATGTATGTATATATATATGCATATATGTGTGTGTTTATACATGTATGTATAAATATATGAATTTTTTTTAACATACGTGTGTTAACATGTGTGATAGCCTGTCTTCATTAGCCACCAACTGGTGTCTATGGCAGGATTGCCCCCCAGCAGTGTTTGCCTCCTGGCAAGGTATGAACATAAACTAATTAATCGTTCCTTTTTGTAAATTCTCGTAATGAAATAAACAAAACAATTGTTCTTCTTTGCAGCTTGTCTCCATAATGAAATTTACTGGACACATTAGCCCTTATTAATGCATTTGTGGGAAAAAGATCATTAAAGACAACCAAGCAAAAATCTCACTTGCACATATTAGATCACGAAGTTGCGTGCATTTTATTTGCTTGTTGTTTTGATCCAAACCAAATCCATCTTGACGCATGCTAAACTGTTGCTTGAATGTGAAGCCAAACACTTCAAACCATGGCCAGTGATGTCTATTTTTCAAAGGAAAGAAATGACTGAATGTCCCAGAAACCCACAACAAATAGGCAAATATATATATATGTGTGTGTGTGTGTGTGTGTGTGTGTGTGTGTGTGTGTGTGTATATGTACATATATGCTACATACCAGCACGTATGTGAACAAACAGGCACACCCATCCAGGAATGTACATATATTAGAGCCTTTTTTTTTTCATAATTTTACATAGCATGTACACATATAAATGCACATATATACTTGCGCATACATCTAAAAAGTTACATGGGCATACATACACATTATGTACTTTTACTTGTACACACACACACATATATATATATATATACATACATACATACATTCGTACAAACATCTCTTTTACACAGACACTCACACACATGAGTGCAATGAGTAAATAGTCGCCATTTTATATTTTTAATTTCATGTGTGTGTGTTGTTTGTTTTTGATTTTGTTGACTGCACAGTATAGTAAGGTCACTTGGGCACTTCTGTGAGAAAAAGAGCATCATGACGTGAATCACTCGACCAGAAATTTGGAAACGGCATGTACCATTTGGCATTCACACCAGAACACATTTCAGAGAGTTTGGGTCTCAATCTAAGAACCATGCAGAGGATTTTGAAAGAGTTGGATGATGTATCCAGTTAATATCATGGAGTTTGGAGTGATCATTCATGATGGTAACATCATGTGCTTTTAGGTAGGGCTGACCTGGGTCCAGAGGGTTGCTGCTGGAAGACCCTATATCTGACAAGTCACTGCACCATGACACACAAGCAGGAGAATCCAGTAATGGCTCAGACAATTTCTGCAACCCCCATCACCCCTTACCTAACTGACCACCTAGCTCCCCAGATTTTAATATTTCAAGATATTTTTGTGTAATTGTGGTAAAAATATCTGTTAAAACGAAATGTCTGTGTTATTTTCATTTTTGTATAATATAAACAACATCCAGTGCACCCTGTGTGTGTGTGTTTATATATATATATATATATATATATATATATAAGGTTGTTACTAACATAGTGGCTGATTTTAGAAACAATTTTATTCTTGAAAATTTAACTAGAAATGTTGAAATTAGTCAAAGTATGAGCCTTGAGCATCTATGCACTTCTGCCATTAATCACCAAGATTATTTGTTCTTCATTGATAAAAAGTTATGATGCAACAAATTCTTTGAAAATCGATTCCACCTCTGGTGGTTTGGACCTAATAGTTTTACCATTTAAAAATGTGTTTAAGTGCTAAAAAAATGATAATCAGTGGGTGAAAGATCAGGAGAATATAGAAGTTCTGGTAAACTCTCATAACCCAAGTCTAAATTTTTTCAATGTCATTTTTGCAACATGTGGCCACATAGGCCAGAATTGGACCACACTAATTCACTAATGGTGGTCTCATTTTTTGCAGGCATGCATCCATTTCAGCAAGCTGATTGCAGTAAAGCTCTGCATTAATGCTCTGATTGACTTCCAGAAAGCTGTAGTGGATAACACCGATTGCAGACCACCAGACAATCACCATAATCTTTTACTGATGCAAATTTGCCTTTTGGAAATGTTTGGGGGATTCATCACAATCAAGTCATTGACCTAACTGTTTATGGTTATCATAAAGGATCCACTTTTCATCACATGACTATTTGGTCAAGAAAGGGATCATTGATGTTATGCAGAAAGAGCATAGAGCACAATACAAAATGCCTAGGTCTTTGATTTCCATTAAGATCATGCGGAACAAATTTATTGAGCTTTTTCACTTTACCAATACTCTGCAAATGGTGTGAGACTGTTACAGTGCTGATACCGAGTGTCTGTAATATTTCTCTGGCACTTTGCCGTTGGTTTTGCTCAACAACTGCTTGCAATTGTTTGTTGTCAAGACTGCGTGACCATTCTCTACCTTCTTCATCTTCAAGGTTTGCATCACCAGTACAAAATTTCTGGAATCGCCTTTGTACTGTCCAATCACTTGTGGACCCATCTCCCCATGCTCTCTTGATATAGGCAAAAGTTTAGGAGGTACTGCACCCAAGTTTGAACTCATTCAAGCAAAGTAAATGAAGATCGTGTTTTGTTATGTTCATAATTAAGGGCTTCTATGCTTCAAGAGTATTTCTGTCTGAAAATAAGTTGAAAATTATTAAAGAGCCCACATTAATTACGTATATCAAAATTCACCTAATATATACCATGAATACTGTGTTAATGTGGCTTTTCAAAATACAACACTTCAAGCAGCCATTTTTTCTGTAACAATCTGATATATATATACCTGTTTATGTTTATGTGTTTGTCATGTGTGATAAAAGCAATAGATGTTTATTTTAAATGTAAGTTTATGGATACAAAAATAACGTATGTGTCAAGCATATTTAAACTACAGATGAATTAAGTGTGCTTATATTAACATTAGTTTGTGTGTGAATGACAAAAAATACATTTCCATTCAAAATTGTAGCTAAATAATGTATACAAGCAATGGACAATTTTTTTTTAAATATGTGCATGATAGAATCATGTATGAATGTGTATGTTTATGAATCTGTAAAGTTAGTATGAGTGTGAATGATAAAACAAAATACATTTTCATTTAAAATTCTAGTAACATAGTGTATACAAGTATTAAGCAAACATTTTATGAATAGAAAAATACATTTTTTGAAAATAAGCTGTTAACATTAGAATATTTCATTGAAACTCTATGGATTAAAATACTAAATACTATGTATTAAAATTATTACAATATCATAATTATAACCCCCCCCCCTTGCATCCAGTCAAACTTCCTGACCTTTGGCCGATTCCACACATGTTGTGTTGTTGATCTCAGATTAGCCAAAGCAGGAGCGCTTATTACCACTTGACTGACGAGGCTGGTTCAGATATGTGAGGGATTGGTATATAATAAAAACCAGATTTTATGTCCATAATGACATGATGTAGATTTATATATATTGAACATATACAAGATTGCAAGCAAAGTGACAAAAAAGAAATATCAATTGGCTGGTATTTCAGTAGCAAGATAATCACGTTGTATCATTTCTACAGGACAATGGTTTTATTCAACTTCCAGTTGGTTGAATTTGAACTGACCATCACTTCCAATATCTTTCTCTTCTATCTTGTTTCTAGCAGCAGGCCCATTTCAGTCTGACTTTATTATTCAATCTGCTATTCATATCTCTTTCCAACCTCTCATCCCAAAACATGGGAGCCAAACTATTTTCATCTTGCACTCTGGTTTTGTTAAACAGGCACCCAGACTAGTGTGGGAAAGTGTTGTACATGTTTTTCATTTCCCTCACTGTATAACTCTTACCAGCTCAAAATGGAAACAATTACATTTAACCATTTTCAACTTCCAATAGAAAGGGAGAAAAACCCACTTCCTGTTATTGTCTGCCTTATCTTAACAACTGTCCTGGTAATTCAGTACACAGGAAATTCTCAAGTTCATATCCTCAGCATCCTCTGTAAAACCACATTTCTGCTGCCTCAAGCCTCCTTCATCTTTGAAAAGATTGTCCAACATTCACTGTCAAACAGAAGAACAGATATCACATATTTTCCTGTCTTTCAGTATTCTAGTTAGCTTTTGAAATGCGTCCTTGGCCATGCCAATGTGTCTTTGAATCTCAACATTGCACTTTCCATCCTCTGTCAGTATGCTTCCCAGGTATTTAAATTTCTTTACTTGTTTTATTTTAGTTTCTCCAACCTGTAGTTGGCATTTTGGGGTCTTCTTTTTCCTGATGACCATACATTCAGTTTTCTTGAAGTTTATGCTTAGTTCTTTCTTCTCACTTTCCCTTGCTACCTTCTGTAGGAGGTCATGCATTTTCCTTTCCATGTCTGCTATCAGCACTGTGTCATTTGCATATCTTACATTGTTGAGATTGTGGCCACCAATGACAAATTAATGACAAATGGCAACCAAGATGAGGACAATAGTCTGAATAATGTAAAGAGTGTAAACAACATTTCTTAGAAGAACATAACCATGTGCATAATATTAGACATATTTTAGTCAATAACACAATAATACTTACACATACACACGGAAAAAGGAACCTTTAGATATTAGAAGCCATCTACATTAATTCAAAACAACCCACACTCAATAAAATCACATTTCAAATTATCACATTACATAGCATTTAGACATATGGTTCTGTTGTTAACATTATGATCTTTCACATGGTATGATGTCATAGAAGTGCATTACTAATTTACAACCTGTGTCTGCTTTACAGTGATCATTATTGTCACATAGCAATGTTTTATGTCAACACAAGAGAATATCATCTTTGATGGTAAATATCTTTATGTTAATGTCTCTACAACCACTCTAAAGACTGTTCATATGAGCCGAAAGCTTAGGACCAATGTAATAAAAAATATCCATATGTTGGACAATTTTTGTCTTTATTTTCACCAGAAATTAAAGCTAAAATATGATTGGAACAGCTCATGATTAAGCATAATAGACATTCTGTTATATTTAACAATATATATATATATATATATAATAATATTAACTATAGCAACAACAATACCAATAGTAAGAGAACTGACTCTACCAAAACTAGTATTAATCAAGCTATAATTTAAATCGTCTTGTATAACCCACCGAGAACAAACTCGGAGGAAAAATAAGGGGAAGCAAAAAAAGAAACAAACGAAGTACATGAACAAAAAGTCAAGCACTCGTAAAAAACAAAAAAAACCCAAGACGAAAACCCTAACACTAAAGCGCTCAATACGAAAGTAGAGCAAACAAAGACAGTTTTGGTGTTTTCTTCGTTTTAATTTGAGTTCCTATATATTTGCTAATTTAAATCTTTGTTGTCAGCCAATTTTCCTGATGAGCCGTTAGGCGAAACCGTGGTCGGTTGTTGGCTCTTGCTTAGATTTTCTGTCTTTTTATATTTGGAGTCAACAAAAAGTAGTTAATATAAATAATATCTAGGACATTATTTGAAAAAAATAAGAAAAAATATAATATATAATGAATGGAAGAAAAATATAATAATTTAATAATATAAACATAATAATAATGTATAAGAAGAAATAATAATAGGGAGAAAACAATTTAAAATAGATTAATTATGAAGTAAAATAGAAAGTAGTGCATAGAGTAAAACAATATTTTAATGTTATGAATATATAGAAGTATCTTTAAATTATTTAATTATATCTATTAGTAGACACATTTTGAATTCATGGAGTATAGATTTGTAGAAAGATTCAAAAGTGATGTAATGTTTTAAATGCGTGCTTATAGTTGGTAGTAATGCTCTTAATGTTTTGAAAGTACTTTCTCCTAAAAATGTAATGTTTTTTAATTAAACTAGCATTAAAAAAAAATCAAAATTGTGTCCTTCATTGTTTTGATGTAATACAAGAGAGTTGGAATGTTTATCCAAACATAAATCTCTTGTGTTTGTAAGTCCGTGTTTTTAGATTTCGTGATGTTTCCCTTATGTACACGTTTTTGCATTGTAGACGATATATTTTGTAAATATGGGCATTTAAATTTGTGTTTGTTGTCTTTTTCAATATGATATCACCAATAGTCTTGAAGGTGGTGGTTATGATTTTAGTGTTTGAGATAGTTAATTTATTTATGAGTTTGTTTGAAAGGTATTAAGAAATTTGTGTAATTTTTTGGAGTATTTGGTTTTTTTTTCATTTTGGTAGATTTTATAAACATGTTTTTTAGCATTGAGGATGAAATGGTGTGGGTAGTGGAGAAGCTTAAATGTTTGGCAATATATCCCATCTTCTTCAGATAAATAATTAGGGGTTGCATATTCTGAGGGCTCTAAGGTAAAAACCTATAATTAAACCAGATTAATTCTTTGGTTGTGGTTGTAACAGAAATTAATAAGGTTGTCTTTGTTAGTAGGTTTACATTAAAGCTTAGATTCTAATTTATCATTATTAAGTATGATTAAGATGTTAAGGAAAAGTAAAGAATTGTTAGTTACAAGTTCATATGTGAATTTGATGGTAGGTTCTACTTTATTGAGCTTAGTTACTAAGTTTAATAGGTTAGTATTATGGGGGTTAAAATAATAGGATGTCGTCTATATATCTTAAGTAAGTAGAATTATTAGATATATATTTGAAAGAACTGGATTCTAAGAACTCTAGAAATAGGCAAGTGAGAACACTACTGATAGAACCACCCGTGGATAAGCCAAATTTTTGTTTATAAAAAGTGTTGTTAAAAAGAGAATTAACAATGGTTTAATGAACATATTTTTATGACTTTGTGGATAGGTAGGTAGAGCTTTTCTTTGAATTTTTTTCAGGGAGTTTCTAAGAATGTTTAGACATTTTTTAACATATGTTAGTATAGAGTGATTTAATATCCAAACTTGCCATAGATAAGTTTATATGTAGGTTGAGGAGGACATTCCCACCTCCACTTTTACTCTTACCCTCTCACTTCCAGTGTTTTTAGTATTTTGGAGTGGCTTTTGGCACACTTTCTTTCCACTTGCCTGAGGAGACTCATGGTTGAAATCCAGGTAGCACTGTTGATCGGCTTTTTAGCATTTTGATATATATATATATATATATATATATATATATATATATATATATATATTGCTTATTAGAAATATTGAATTTAATCTATTATCTTGAAATTAAAACTGAACTAAAAGTTTTAAGGAAGATTATTTTATATATTTTTAAAAATTCATTTTAAACCTTAGGTGTAATTTTTTGGGGTACAGGTACGGTGATTGCATTAACAAAACATTTTTTTTTTTATTTGAACAAGGATGTACTTTGGAATTTTTAAGAAAAGCATTTCAAGCTGTAATGTTATTTTCTTTTGTTTACTGGGGTTTTTTTTTTAACTATTGATTCAGTAGTGAATTTCTTCCTTCATTATTTATTTTTCAAATATTTTTAGCAATAACAACAATAATAATAAAAAAAATCTTCACATATTTAATGATAATGTTATTTTTATACTTTTACTCTTTTCTCATTTATTGATTCATTTCTATTATTGTTATTAACATGATAATATGTCAAATTTATACATTTGATAATTAACTGTTTACTCTGACATCCAGTGTAAAATATACATATGGTTGTTCCTTGTCATGGTAGAGGGTTTACATGACCCAGTGATTCCAAGAGCAAAGCTGTTTGGAGTTTCAACTCCTGTAAGGCCACTCACGGTAGTAAGGTTGAGTAGGAGATATCAGACTGAACATGACAAAGACTGCAATGGAGGAATAGGCAGAGATCTAAATGATCTCAACGACCAAACTGGCAGATAAGGGGAGCACCAGTCAGGCTGGCATAACAAGGCAGATCTTGCCTGTCACAATCTATTTTTGGCCACAAAGATGGTGCTTCTGGTCAAGTGCTTGTTCTTCTCCATTGCATAGAGTTGTCGACCAAAATCAAATTCACGCAAATGGCCTCTTTGACTTTGCTTTCTACTACTCTTCAGCAAGTCTAGCAGTGATGGTCCCATGAGTGAGATACATGCTATCAGAAGGGGCCCAACTCACCCAGCTGTGTCCACCACAGTTCTGTTCATACATTGAGCAGTTTTGTTAACACATGAATAATTCACATATGTGCACCATTATATGTATATTTATTAATTTACGTCACTATATATATATATATATATATATATATATATATATATATATATAGCATACATGTAAATTCTGCTTGTTTCTTATTTAGTTAATGTATACATTACAGGATGTGCGTTGTGGCGCAGTGGATATCGGCTTGGAACGAGAAATCGGGGAACCAGTTCGAATTCCAGTTGAATTCCTTGCATTCACTTATGCGCAAATACCCTTGGGAAACGTATTAATCCGTCTCTTCCCTCCAGTTATGGGTTAAATAATAGGACAGATTGGGTTCTATAGCCTTGGTCGGCAACCAGTCTACCGCAGAAAGCAATGGCAACCTACTGCGGTATAATCTTCTGCCCAGTCAGTCATGTCTCTTTCGAGACATGATCGCCCAAGCGTGTATCGCGCATGGCACTTAACTGACTGATACATTACAACCTACCAATACCTCATAAATCATGGACTATTCTGTTTTTAGCATGAGGAAAGATGAAAAGGACTCATTGTCGTTTGATTCCAGTGAGAAAGACAGAAAGAGAAAATAGAGGAAGCAATAATATTCTTATAGTTAAGTCTGCTTCAGTGAAATGGAAAAACTTGTTAATACTACTTGTTGTTAGAAAATTGTTCACTTAAGCAATCTGCAATAAACATTAACTGTCACCAAGTTTTAAATCTGTATATGTAATATCCTTGGAGTTGTTTATATTGTCAGAAGTTGTTGACAACAGTATTTATTAAAATGCAGTGAAATTTCAATTTTCTCAGATTTTGAAACTTAAATATACATATCTAATATTTGGGATTTATCAGTAAATTTCATCAAGACCTTAAACATTCTAAAAGCTTACTATGCAGTCAAATGTAATTAATGAAAATCATATTAAATATTATTATTTTATATATTTTTCTGACTATTGTCTTAATTGCTCATTTTTTTTGTCATCCCTTGATGAATGATGTACTCTGCAAAAGTCCTTAAGAAATGTGCTCTTGAATTGGCCCGTTCTTTCTAAACTTTGCAATAAACACCTTACTGCTTCTTGCTTTCCTTTTTGGTTAAAATCATCTTCTGTAGGTCCAGTCTTTAAGAATTCAGGCAAACCGCCCAATCATTCTATCAACCTATTAGCATTCTACCTCTTTTTGGCATAATACTAGAGACTAGTATGTGCATTGTGGTACAGTGGATATCGGCTTGGAATGAGAAACCGGGGAGGCAAGTTTGAATTCCAGTTGAATCCATTGTATTCACTTATGCGCAAATACCCTTGGGAAAGGTATTAATCCGTCTCTTCCTTCCAGTTATGGGTTAAATAACAGGACAGATTGGGTTCTATAGCCTTGGTCGGCAACCAGTCTACCACAGAAAGCAATGGCAACCTACTGCGGGATAATCTTCTGCCCAGTCAGTCATGTCTCTGTCAAGACATGATCACCCAAGCGTGTATCACGTATGGCACTCAACTGACTGACTAGAGACTCTAATTAACTCTGAATCAGTTAAGCATTTCACCTCGTAGGGTCTTCTTTCAGATAAGTGGTATGGTTTTCATTTCTCGAGATCAACTGCCGATGTACTAACAATTATTGCTGAAAGAGTCTGTCAAGTTTTAGATAAGAAACTTTTTGCTTTGAATATCATGAAGGCATTTAACAGAGTTGGACATACTACTCTTCTTCACAAGCTGAAAGGTTATGGTATTTCTGAACAAATTTTTGAACTTATCAAATTGAAAAATGAAAGTTGTTGTGAATGACCACTCTTGTAGATTTTTTGGCATTAATGCTGGTGTTCCTCAGGGCTCTATCCTTGGATCTACATCGTTCCTAATTTTCATAAATGACTTTCCTGATGTCATCAGTTCTTAAATCAGTATCTATGCTGATGGCCCAACTATTTACTGCTGTCTTAATAGTAAATTCAATAAGGTCACCTGAACTCAAAAATGACTGTTGTCATTGTTGTTAAATGACACAATGAGTGACTTGTTAATTTTAATGCCTCCAAAATGAAAATACTCTTTTAATCATCTGAGAGAATTCTTTTTAACTCCATAAGCACGGCCCCAGGAGAGTGATTCATCCTGCTTCTCAGACTAATGTTTTCTGCTGATAGGAAGTAGAAAGTGTATATTGAATCAATTGCTAAGTCTGCAGCTAGAAAAATTGGTTCGATTTAATTCATTTTTCTTGCCAGAATCTATCTTGCATATTTATAAGACTACCATTTGTTCTTGCTTTGAATATTGCTGCCATATCTGGTCTGGTTTTCTGCTATATATTGAGAGATTCTTGATAAAAATCCAAAGAATCTGCAATGTTATTAGTCCTGACCTGATATCTCAGCTTAAGTCATTTTTCCATTGTCATACATTTTTCTATAAATACTTTTATGGTAATTGTTTTGGTGAATTTTCCTGTTACCTAGACTTTATGAATTTAAGCACAGTACTATATTGGTGGCAAGGACTCATCATTTTATAGTTGAAATAGCAAGATATAACTAAGTTCTATTGCACTTCTCGCTTGCAAAATTCTTTTCCATCTTCTTGTCAATTTTGATCTTCAAAAATTTAAATGCAGTATCAATCGTTATTTTCTGACTTTTTGTCTTCTCTCCTTAACATTTTTCTCATATTCTTTAACACTCCGTAATCCTTTGTGTCCTAGTGGCTTTTACTGCCTTGCTTGGGTAAAAAAAATAAAAAATAACTTTATAATTTACTTCAGATTTCTTTCTTCCTCTTCATCTCACCAACACAAATATAAGAGTTAACACTTAGTTCCATAAGATTGCTTCAGTTTTCATGTTAAGGGTAGCATTAACTGGTGGTTTTACCTACTATTTTAACAGTTACTCTATATCTCTAAACATTTTCTAAAAAAGAGCATACCATGATAAAAAAAAAGGTCCCAAACTTGATAAAAACAGTTTTATTATCAAAATGTTTGTTAATAATAGGATATGGTTTTGTTTTTGTTTTCTTAAGTTTTTTCATCTTTTCTAACATTCAAAATTCTGGTTAAAAATCTTGGTTTTCTTGTCAACGTGTGGGTTAAAGATTAATATAGAAATTTTTACCATCTTTTTTAGCATTAAACACTGGTTTGAAAATTCTTACAAAAAAAAAATCAAATAATAGTCAGATTTTAATACAACTTTCAGAACTAATTCACAAATGAATGAAATTATTTTTTAGAAAATCTTGAGAAAAATATTTTTATTTACATTAGAAATTTTAAATTAAAATTTCAACCTCTTTGTATTTATATTAGTTAAAAGCAGGACTCCTTGGAGAATTTAAATCAATTTGTTTTTGTTAACCAGAAACACCAATTTACCAAAAATCATAAAATAAAAAAGCAATAAAACTATGGCATTATTTAACGAGAAAAGCATTTAAATGCTTTGATAAATAAGGTATATTAAGGACACTATTGTCTTAAGAAGAAAATATTTTTTGATGAATAATGCATTTTTATGAGAATTTTTTTTAATTAAAAAGTTAAGTTTTAAATCTTTTAAAATTCTGTATTAATTTCATCCTTTTAAATAATAAGTGAAAACTATATTTACTAATCATAAATGAAAAAGCTTAAAAAAAAAAATGATGATTCACAGACCAATATTTTAAAAGAATTTTGAAATTTTTTTTCTCTATAAACACATTTTTATAAGTACAAATGACCATACACAACATTATCAGAAAATAAGTGTGATAATTATAGTAAATTTAAAGTCAACATTTCTAAAATTCAATAAAGCATTAGATTAAAGAGAATATTTTCCTAAATTTTTAAGATTACTCAGTACTTAAAAATTATATAAGGTGCTTGCATCATTTCCTTCAATTATGTTTTACAGATAAAGTCTCCATAAAACATTAGACCTTTCATCGGGCTGTCAACACATCAAGGCAGCTACTGTCAGGTTAAAAATGCATTTCTGCAATATTTTAAACTTAAAAGTAATTTGTTTCATATTAGATTAATTATAAATTAAATCTGTGAATATTCCTCAAATAAAAGTTTCAGTAAAGTATATTTTATTTATTTATTTTTTTTTTAATCATATCACCCCAAGCAAGGCAGTAACGCCACTGATGTGCAGGGGGCTACATAAGAGTGAGAAGATTAGAAAAGAGAAAACTGGAAACCGCATCCTAAACAGGAAAAAAGGGATGAGCCTCTTCACCTGTTCAATAGGTGTGGGTGGAGTGTGAACCGGGCGATAGTTTAGTCTATCTACTCCAATTGAAAGAAGAAAAAAAAAATACAAAGTGAGAAGATTAGAAAAGAGAAAACCGGAAACTGCATCCTAAACAGGAAACAAGGGATGAGCCTCTTCACCTGTTCAATAGATGTGGGTGGAGTGTGAACTGGGCGATAGTTTAGTCTAAGAGCTTTTAATAACGAGCATTACATTACAATGAAAGACGACTAAAAAAAGTGCACTAATCAGCTATTTTAACAAAAAAATATTCTAGTCAATTCAAATTAGTTTTTGAAATATGACAAAGTATTTTGCTTATTGGAAATATTTAATTTAATCTATCAGCTTGAAATTAAAATCAAGAAAGATTTTTCATTTTTAAAAACTCATTTTAATCCTTAAGTATTGCCTTTTTTTTTTTCTCTCTAAACCAAAATTGCTGTCAAAAGTGCTTAAATTTTTAATATTAAATTCAATTTTGTTTTTTATTATCTTACATTTTTCTTACAAAAACAAAAAATAAATGTTTGCATAATTTTTGCATTGGTATGATTTCCTTTTTTTATCAAAACACACAAAAGCTGTTTTATCTGCAAGAATGTTGATATTAAAATAAAAGGAATATTATTATCTAAAGAATATTTATTTCACTCAAAATATCTTTGTGAGCACTTATCAATTTTGTATGTCACTTTTTTCTCCTTTAGACAGTGGTCTAGACATTCCATGGTCAGCAGTAAGCATGTGGGGTCTACTGTCTGTGTTCTTTTTCTATGCTACTGGTCATCAAGCAAGCATCCCAAACATTCAATGGCAAGCAGCATTTGTTGGATTCTATGGTGATTTCTCTAACCAGGTCATCCCTGCCATCTTGATTACCATTAACACCTTTGCTGGTCCAATCCTCTTCACCATTGCTGCTCCATTGCTTATCTTCTGGCCACATGTCAACAAACCTGCTGTGGAGTATTTCAGCAACAAAAAAAAAAAACAGGACTCGGTGTGGAAGGGAGACATAGTCTTGTTTGAAAAAAAATCAGTGCCTCTTATGCTATTCAAGATCTATGCCAGCCTATTCCTTTTCTCTTCAATTATTGTGAGTATCATTAAAATACTTCAATATAAATCAAGCATTTTTACTTAGTAATTGATTAAATCTTTATCATAAATCAGCTACAAGAAATATCAAATATTGTAATACAAAAGAAATATATGAAGATTTTCGTAATATTGCTGATAAATTTGGTATGATTTTGTTTGTCTTCATATTAGCCTTATATCTGAAGGTGAAATAAATTAGTGTTTAAAAAAAGACATGAACAATACAAAAATTATAATTTTTATGGGCTACAGACTAGCAACTTTTATATGTGATCTTTGAATATATACTATGAGTAAAATATTCTTTAATAATACAAAATTGATAAAGGAAAGGACAAGTTTATATAGTGTACAAGATCGCTTTATCTTAATATTTACAGGATGAGTTTAATTGTTTTGAATTTTTAATACAATCTCTTGTTACATAAGGAAGACTCACAAGTTCTACAAAACCTTTATTATTAAAATTATTTATAGCACTTTATTGCTGTAGAAATATATGCTCATTTTTTTTTTTTTTTTTTTTAGTTATTTGGCAGCATGGGTGCTGCAGCTTTACACAGACGCCATCTGATGGTCTGGAAGATATTTGCCCCACGTTTCCTGTTTAATGCTGCCATGACAGGTGTAGTGTTCACTTCCGGTTTAATCTCCTTCCTGCTGATGATCCATGTGCAAAACTCTCTGTCTTCATGGATTGACAAACTTGGTGATTGTAAAACAAACCAATAAACATTTTGTAAGTTTAGCTGCAATTTGTCACAGTCGCTCAGGATAGCATACTGAATTCGAAGGGAGATAATCAAAAGGCATGACATTTACTCAACCTAGTAAAGAAAACGTCCTTGGGATAAGATACATACAATGGAGAGAATATGGTAACATTTTTTAGGAAGGTTAGTAATATCATATAGATTATGTATATGCTCCTTAAAAGTACTAGTGGCCTTTCTAAGAAAAGATTGTATCACATTCAAAGCTATTAAGTGTCCAGCTTTTTTTTTACAAGGAAACTGCATAAGCAAATCACTCATGCCATAACCACGTTATCTGCAACTAGTTTTACAAGTTTCATGAAAACTGATGCATTATTAGAAGTAAAATGTCATCAATGCAACAATCCAAGTTTATCAGAAAGAAATATATATTCAATGCTTAAATAATTGTATTTCACACCATTCTATTTGCGCTATCTCAGTGCATATCATGAATAAATTTTGCACATATTTAACAGTATAGTTAAAAACAGTATATGACAAAAGCTTCTCAGAGTAATATTTACAAATCATTTATTACTGTTTTTTTTTTCTTCCTAAAGTGATTCAAAAATTACTATTTTCTTATATTTCATTTTAACCATTTTCTTTTTGTGAACTAGCAGTTATTAAAATGAAAGACATTTAAAATCAGAAATTATATTCATATGAAGTTAAACATCACTGATTAGTAGATACTTGTATATTTGATGTCCAGGGGTTTTAATATTTATGCACATGGCTAAGAAGACAATCTTTTGAAATTCATGATATGACTATATCAAATTGAAATACTAAAATGTAATCTTGTTTTTGTTTTTTTTGTAACAATTGCAGAGTGCCTATAAAAAAAAAAAAACACCACAGCAATATCATTCTGGTTCCAAGGTCACAAAAATTCTGATCTCTTTGCTAATTTATTTAGAATAATGAGCAAAAATAATTTTTTGTTAAAAAAAAATACCAGTCTCTTTATTAAAACAGTAAATTGTGCTGATTAAAAATACTTGAGTGTTTGTTTAAAAATAATTTTGTTTCTATTTCTAGAGCATTGTGCAAAGAAGTTTTTATGGTTATTTTGGGTTTTTATTTTTTTAAATACATATAATGTGAATAGCCTAATCATCATCATTATAGACCATCTTTTCAGACAAAGTCTACTCGTTCCCTTCATAGAAAATGGATTCTTATGTAGCTGATTAGACCAACAAGATCAGCAACTTTTCCCATCAGTAGTTCTGAAAAGACCTAGAATAGCTGCAAAAAAAAAGGATTCCACTACCTGCTGGACCAACTTTGCTTCTGTGGTTTGAACAGTATCTATGCAGATAAGTCACTAACTAGCCCAATCACCAGCTAACTTTTCTAACTGGCTAAGAATGGTGTTAGAGATCTTCAGGATGACCTTGCTGTGTCTCCCTGTTGCTTGTACTGACCAGTGACAGCTCTTTTACCTGACTCCAATTCATTAAAGAAAGTATCATTCAGATTCATAATACCTTGTAGATGGTGACCTTGGTTATACTGGTGAGATTCTTATTCAGGAAAACATGTTTGAAATGCTGAAGAGGCAAATAAAAAAATCTATCAGATCATGATTTAGAAAAAAAAAACATACTTGAAATATGTGAATATGCTTGCATTTCCCATGTAAAAACCATGTAAAGACAGAGTTATTGTTTGCTGCAAGTTCTCAGTTTTCTTGTTATTAATCTTGAACCCAGCATGATTGTAGGCATTATTCATGACATCCAGTCAAGAGAGAAATGGCTGATGACAGTCTTATCAAACTAAAGCTCAAAAACATTCACTTCAGGGTTTGGACAATTTTCAGAGATGGTAGAGATTGAATCAGGGTTCCCACAGATCTGTTTAAAAAAATCTAAGTACTGAAACTGACACACACAAACAAAGTGAATAGTCATCAATTTCAAAAACAGACTTCTTATAGTTTGACAGATGAGATGTTCAAAGAAAGACTGCAGCTGGTTCCAATAATTCATGTCACAGGGATCAGTTTCAGCAGTGAAGAAATCAAAAAGTTGAAGGCAATTGAATGCAGACCTGGTTCTATTACACATTTTGTGTAGCATTCTACACTTGAAAATTTTGAATTACACACTTTAAATTCTTACTGCTACACATTTCAGCTACCTAAACTACTCATGGTTTGTGAATGTCACAAAAATTCTTGATAGCTGCACATTTCTTGTGAAGTACAACAGTTTTAATGAATAGAGCTATAAATAGAAATTTTCACAAAAAGACTGCACATTTTAGCTACTTCTACTAATGGTATAAAACACAGTGATGTTAACATTTTGCAGATCTTCACACGACATTTGATTTTGTGATAAGTGTAAAGTTCTGAGTCTACTCAGCTTTTTCCAGATAGCTGTCAGCTGACTTGGGCAAATCTTGTATGCAACTTTCAAGGTTATTTTTTTTGGGGGGGGGAGGGGTCTTCAATTCTTCCATTTCCATAAACATGGATTTCCATTTTTGTCCAGTTGCATCTTCCTATATTTTTTCTTCTTGGCCTCAAAGTATTAGTTGTTTTGGCATTAGAAGCATGCAGAGAAGAGCCTTAGTCATGGTGACATTCTCTAACTGTGGCCAAATAGTTCATAATAATGTGCTGTGTGACCAGTCTGCTGTTTCATATTGTCAGTAGAAATTTCCATATTGACTGAGGAACTTCTCTTTACTGAAGCCTGTCCATGAGAGAATATTGACAATCTACAAACAACTTTCAACAGTTTATATTCTGTGTTACTAGGCAAAGAATAGAACAAAGTATTCAGACAGTTTTCATGCTTGCTGAATTTCTTGAAAGCAATATTTCCAGCAGCCTCCTGTTTGTACTGACTGATTATGTCATCACAATCAGACTTGCTAACTTGTTTTCTGTCCATCATGTGGTAAAGACATCTTTTTAGACTATGTTCTGTGGGGAATTTTTTTTTTCACAAATGGATCAAAGGTTTAGTCATGCAAATCTACCAGAAATCCACACTCAATATTTGCAGCATCTTTATGTATATTTAGGTTTGACAAAATTCTTATAAGTTCATTCAGTTTGGAAAATTTAATTATCTTTTTAGTATGCTCTTCCAAATTTCTTTACAAATCTTAACAGTTTCATGATCACGCTAAAAAGATTATCTGCAAGGAAAAGAAGCAACAGTTAATTGTTTGATATTTTATCAGAAATTATTTGATGTCTTTCAAAATAGACACAAAAATCTGCAGTTTCACTGGAAATGAAACATCATTCATGTTTGACAACACTGCAGAGGACTTCTTTTTTTTTTTAATTATGTTCACAAATTTGAGGACATCAGGCTAAATGTATAGAAGTCATTCATGTCTTTGTACATTTTCTAGCCATCTGTGGCAGAAATACAAAAGTAAAAGAACAGTTGTGCAATTGAACTTTTAATATAAAGCCAAGCAATATTATAAAAGCCAAATAAGTTTTAATATATTAGATTTTTTTCACATTTACAACAAAAGATTTAGATACAGGTCATTATTAGCCTGTAAGTATTAAAAATAAGAATCTTATTTTTTCAAAGACGCATTTTCTATCCTATCCTAAGCGACATCAAAGGCACATTTTCTAGTCTCTCATCCTTCCTGTTTACATTTTCTTTCAGTTAAATTTGATTCTCAAACTTGTTATTTTTGACAACAATTTTAACAAACATTGACACAGGAGTTTTCCATACTTTTCACAGTTTCTAGGGCCTGTATGAACCTGTTGAATAGACCATTCTCATTGTGATATTGCAGAGATACCATACTCAGGTAGATTGTCTGGAATACAGGGTTACAGCTATCATGAAAAATTTGCAACAAAGGTTGGTCAACTGTACTGTGCCTCTATTGATATAGTACCAACAACATGCTAGAGAAGTCTAGGTAGTATAACTTGAGCAAGCACTTTTCCAGCAATGGATAGCAGAGAAATCTGACAAATGTTTCCATAATCTGCTCAGTCATTTTTGGAGATAGAAGGAATGAAGGTTGCATCACTGTTAAGGTACATATTTAGTACTCCAAATTTTGTAGCTGAATGTGTGTAAAGCTAGATGTAGAACACCATACTTCAGAAGTTCAGCTGAGATTCCATCAATTCCACAAACTTTGACTTCAAGTCATCTGTTACTATCTGTACAAAAATTGGTGTCATCAAGACAGTACAGTGGAAAGTGACCATCATTCTAAAGATCAATCAGAAATGATGCATCAAGAGTTGATTTAGTTTAACAGAGCATGGGATTGACCCATTGTGCTGATATGTTATTACAATCCTGGATTATTGTTGTTCCTGTGCAGTGTTCTACAGGACATACAGTATTTTCAACAGGTCCAGACAATACTTTCACAGAATCACAAGAACATTAGATTTTGTGTATGTCTGTAAAGAATTGCATACTTTATTCAAGTACCAGTTGTTGTTCTTAGGCAGAGTTGTCATTGCCATTAACCCCAAAGCAAAAAACAGATAAAGTTCTGTGTTGCAAACTTAGTTTCAGAGCCTGTACAAGTGTCTCATTTCCCCACTCTACTTCATTTCAATTTTCATAAGGTATTCATATAAAATATAAATTTTATGTACAATAATGGAGCAATTCAACTAGAAAAATTGAAAATAGTTACAATGTATCTAAATAAAAATTAGAGATATGATAATAGCTGATTCCATCTTAAATCAACAATGTTTTGTGGCAATTTTTAACATCAACTTGTGATTTTTGTTATTAAAAAGTTGAATAGTTTTAACACATCCAACATGATGGATAAAAAGTACTGGTTTTATATAGTTTTTTTTTTAAAAAAACAAAAATTCACAGATTTGGACAAAAACAAAGTCATCAGAATGATGTCAAAATCTGCAAAAATTTTTCATCCTTTAATAGTTGCGCTTACATTTATATACTTTACAAATAAAAATAAGTAGGAAAAGCAAACATTGATAAGTGGTTACAATGCACTGCCTGGGCTTCCCATCAGGCTTGACCCAACTGGTTGTGGAGTAGTACACATCAGCCAACAAATGACTGACATCAAATTCTAGTGGCACTTCGAAGTGCCTTTTCTAAATAACCAAGTACTTGCAATACTCGCAAACTACAAGTAACATTTTGTGCAAATAATTGCAAAGGATTTTCTTAAACTCAGTTTCTGATTGCATCAAAAATTTAAAATCCTGTTGTGAAGACTTATTAGGAAATGATGCTTATAGCCACACTGACTTCAGTAAAAAATAATGTAACTTTATTCATCATCATGACAAAGAATTAGATTAGAGCTGAATGACAAGTTACAAGGAGGCCTGTTTATTTCTATCTAATAGTTTTAAAAACTAAAGAATAGCCCAATGGAAAAATTCATAAAACCATCTGCTACCCAATATATTCATTTATCAAAAGGAATGAAATAGATTCAAATGCTGTGTAACTATATTCAAGTATAAAGTCATTTAAAACAATTGTTAGTTTTACAAATAAATCAGCACAAATTAATTTTTAATGTATTGTCACAAAAACTAACTATTAAGTATAAAATCCAAATTTTTAAAAAAAAGTTAAGAGAAAATACAATCTATCATTATTGAATCCATAACTTCATAGATTTATTTTTTACTAAAGAACAACAAAAATAAACAGTTAATTTTGTTGATTGCATGTGTATAAAGTCTGATTTAATAACTCACTTTGAAATTTTCAAGATTTTAGTGTTATACATTATACAAGTTACCTTTAAAAATGCCATTTTACTTGCAAATGTTATTATAGCTTCAGTTTTACTCTAGATACAAGCTAAATTTTAAAAATAATAAAGAATAGACTAGACTAAAAATATATGTTCAATTTTGTTGAGCAGTGCTTAAATTTTTAAATGAAAGCTTAGCTTTTGCTCTTTGATCAAGCAAGAGATAAAAGAAGATATTTTTCAATAAAGCAAAATATCATAGTTCAGAAAAAAAAATTATTCTACCTCCACTTTTTGTAGTTACAAAGTCTAGATTAAAAGTGTAACTAAAAATCAAAAATAAATTTTTTAAAAATATATATGTTTACTTTGCAATCAGGCTAATGACAAGATTTTAAAATCCTATCAGCAATCAACCTAATCTATTAACAATTTTAACTATTCCTCTCTTAAATGTTAATATGAAAAGTTATAATTTCCTTTTCTTTTAAATATGTGGAAAAAAAACTGAAAGAAAACCAAAGGTTTTAATTCAAACTATTTTAATTTCACAAAACTGCATTCAAAACAAAAAATAAGCAATTAAAAAAATATATTTACTGAGCCATTAAGAAAATCATTACTAAATGTATTAAAACAGTTTGAATGATTAGTTGTTTTTTTTATGATAATATAAAGAAAAATTAGTATTTCAGAGAAAGAAATCAAAATTCTTCAGATCTTTGATTATAAGGAATATTTAATATAAAAATACTCTAAGGAGATGAATTAAAACATTTTTTATAAAAATATAGAATCTTTAACAGCAGTAGATAATATTTTTTAAAATTATGTGCATGTAAGTTACATCTCATAGATTTCAGAAAGATTGCATGAAAAAAAGGCTTTAAACAATGTTATAGTTTATTGTATCTTAAGTTAAACTAAAAAAAACAATTAATGTCTATGAAAATGCCTGCTTATCTTTTAATTTTGTTATATTCACTTTTAAAGTTCTTTGAGAAGTTCTTCAAAGGAGGTTATATACCACTTGGAAATTTCCTTGATCTTTGACCGTTCTACATTTCCACCAAAACCAATGAATGCCTTCTGCAAATAAAAAAAAAGTTGTTTTTATTTTAAACTGAATATTAGTTTAATTTCTACATAATGTTCCCACTATTTACAGTGCTGTTTGTATTTGAGAAATTAAACAGTGCTTCTTTCTTTGTCTCATACTGACCAAGTATTTCATATTTTTTTATTGAATTGCTCAACAACCCCTCCACAAAAAAAATTATGAAAGTACCTATGTGTGTGTGTGTGTGTGTGTGTATATATATATATATTTGAACATTATTTTTTATTGATAGTCATATTTAAGTAGATATTCAGCGTTTTAATTAAACAGTATATATTTATATCTACTGGCCTGATTATTTATAAATTTTTATTACAAAATTCGAACCTGCAACCCCTCTCCACATAGGGGAAGTTATCATGTGATCTGGCACGTCTTAGACCTCTTGACCACAAATGACCATTAGTCTAAACAAGGTTTTAATCAAGCCTATATTTACCATCAAGTTTCATTAATTTCCATAATATATATAGCATTAATGCTTATACAACTTACAGCAGGTGGACATGCTTCAGCATCTGTAGAACCATCTCCAATTATCACTAAATTCTTATAACCAAATTCCTTGTTCAAAAGACTCACAACTTTTCTCTTTCCTCCACTCAGAGAGGTTGGTTGGTTTTCATCAAATCCAACATAATTACCTTAAAAAAGAAAATATACATTAATACTATCAAATCTTTACAAAAATAATTTTTCTGTAACAAAAGCATTCAACTGCAAATACCAAAAATAAATTTTTGTATGAACAAAGACAATCAGTTGCTGTCTAATTTTATCCTACAAACATAAAATCAGATCTGATAATTTTCTGTAACATCAAAATGTATTCAAATGTCCCACTTTCAAACAAGAAAGCACTCAAATATTCCATTGATCCAATTATTGTTGAAATAAAATACAAATTAATATTTTGTTACTGTTGTGGCCTGTTAAGACCAGGAAGAAAGACACAAAAAAAAGGTAGGTTGAACCAGTGTATTGGAATAACAGAACATATATACAAAATAAGAGTTATTAATCAGCAGATAGAAGTGTTCATCTGAACTGTCAAGTTACACTGTGTCTCAGCTGCCCCTCAGGAAGTCGAGCAGGTTAGTATTTATGAAAGAGGAAGAGTTCATTCCAATGTAGATAGGGCACCATAACAGTTAATTATTGTCTAGAAATCTTGAGATGGGTTATTGTTATAACTCATTTCTATCAATAATTTCTTATGGACATCATGGCTTGTAGCCTAAGCAAGATAGAGGCTACAAGCCATTATGTCTGTAAGAAATACTCTGAAGACTGACTTCAATAGGCATGTTTAGACTATTTGGAATTCTTTAAGTCACTAGACTAGTCCCTTTGTGTCATAGAGGTGAGGGTATTTACTATACATCTCTTGAGATTTTTTTTATTAATATTTTATTTTATTTATTAGTGATCACGCCATCCTTTTTTCTGGCAAGTTCACCAACATATATAATTAATTTTGAATCTTTTATGTTTCCTTTTTCTGAAAATCATACTAGTACATTAAATGAATTGTTGGAGTGTAGGCAATATCAAAAACATTATGCAGTACTTTCATAAGTTCTTTCATTCATCTGGGTTTTTTTTTACCTGAAATTTCACTTTGAATTTAGAACACCAACCCAACTCATTCAACAGAACATCTGGAAAACATTTTTTCAATACTTTCTTTAAATTTTCACTGTTTTTTTTTTAACTGGATGCTTGTCAACTTACATTTCCACAATAGACGTTTATAGGCAAATCCCAAAGCTCAAATAATTTCATCCAGTTCATACTGAATAAGTTCTTAGAATTTTTTTTTTAACCTTAGCTTTTACACACTTATTACGGAATGAGATATTACAAGTCATTTTGCCAACAAAAAATAATTTCTCACCTGAGACACTACTCATGACTTTGGAAATTCTTCTTAATATAGATTTTCCAATTTCTTTCCATGCGGCTTCACTGATTATTGTGATAACAATACCTGTTATGTTGCATCTTCACATCTACATTTATTTATTTTCACATTCACAAATTTTATTTTATTTTCTGAGGTTATTTTTTCCATCACAATGCTGTATACAAATATTTTCCTGTAAGAATTTTATTTTGGTTTAGTTTTATAGTGTGGCTATGTCTTACTTACGCTACTTGTAGTATTTCGAATTTTTAAAGGGATATTCTTTTCCAAGACGTAAATTTCCACAACTGAAACATGGATTTATTTTCCTTTCTGTACATTTTTCCTTTGCTTGTATGTATGCACATTCTTTTTCTTGAATTTCTTCAGTATCACATCTCAGATTTAGGATTCTCTGACATTTGTCTGATACTTCCTGTAGTGTAAGTTTTATTCAAATTTTGTTAGAATTTTCGTCCATATTTCTGCATCTTTTTTCACCACTAACCCTTGAACAAAATTAACTCTTTAAACATGTCTCAGCAAAACTTTTTCATAGTGGCAGTTCTTGAGGAAAATACTGCCTGTTTCTTACATTTGGAGCACAAAGGAAATGAGGATCATTTGACTGCATGTGGCTGGGTGGTATGTTTAGCTCTAAAGGTGTGAATAAATGTCATTTAAAAACAGGTGCTCATCAGAACATTTGACATGGAAATAACAATAGAGTTGTGAGGTATCTTTTGGGAAAAAGTTGCAGAGCATAAAAAATATATCTTCTCCAACAAGACCACACAAATGATTTTGAACTGTCAAGGCTGGAAAAAAGTAAGCAGAATTAAGTATTTTTGGTCTAATCTAATTCTTGTAAAGATAACATATGGTAGAAAGAATCTGGTATATCCACGAGCAATACCAACTCAATGTGCCAGATTCTGTGAAAAACACTTCAATCATGATTTTATGAGTTAATCACCATCATCTTTTCTCCTTATCTTCTGTTCCTCCCACTATTTTGAGTGACCTTCAAGTCTTATGTTGGAGGAAATTTAGTTTTAAATAAACATTGTAATTTTTTAATTTGCAAGTTGATGTTGGACGAATGTATAATAAAGCTTCCTTTAGATCAAGTTTTTTTATATATTTCTTAGAGCAGATCATTTTGATGTAGATTGTCAACATGTGAATAGCTCCTTTGATTTTGAACTTTCAACAATTTTTTCAATGATTTGCTACAACATAATGAAAAATTCACCTCTTTATCAATTATATCACCAACTACCCAAATTATGAGAGTTCTATCAACATTCTTAGGAGGATATGCTTGAAATCCAAGAGCAAGATTTTTGCCAGGCATGTCTACTGATGCTGCTTCTTGAATCCCAGAAAATACAGATAATGCTCTGTGAATCTAACACTTGTAGGCAAGTTTACCAGAATACAAGATTAGCACTTTTGCTAGACTTGTGCAATGGAGTGATTTGGTGATATGAGTTTCTACACCGCCACAAATCTTTGAAAATTCTTTTTGGTAGTCCTAAACTTTCATTTAAAGTATGCAGCCCTGTTACAGTTTGTCACCAATCTTTTTTTTTTTTTTTTTTTTGCTAACTGGACATTGCAGATCAATGAGAATCCTATTCAGCAGGGTTACAAGTTTTCATAACAATATTACAGAAGAACATAATCTCAAGAGAACATGTGTATATAGATAACATCACCATTTGTACAGAATCCGAAAAGGAGCACTATAATTACCTCAGTTGATTCATAGAGAGTATCTAAGAGGTACAATCTGAAATAAGAATAGTTCTGTAAACTATGTTCACTCATCTTAATACACAATGGAAATTTGCTCTAACCAAGATCGCCTGGAATCACAATACTGTCTCTCTCCATCGGGCAATGGCATATTACTCAGAGAAAGTTTATGCCTTTTAGTGTGCAAATAAATTTCCTTTGCCCCAAACTGATTTACAGGCATTTGACACTCTGCAGAAAGACATTGCTGATTTTGTGACTTCTTTTGTGAAATCCTTACCATTCAAAATATTCTAACTATAGTTGACAAATTCTCTAGATTCCTTTTTGCCTTCCCCTGTCCTGATCTTTCTGCCTGCACTGTCATCAAATGTTTAACCCAATTTTGTTTAAAAGCCAGTTTATGTACACTTAGAAAAGAAGTAATAACTAGTCACACTACTGCTTAAGGAAACAGGTAAGTGAAACATTATAGTAGAATAATTTAGTGAACTGTGCCTTTAGCAGTAAAATCTCATGATCCTCAGTGGGAGGAAATGCTACCTGAAGTTTTTAATTCAACAATAACTGCATAGTTACTAATTACCCTTCACAAAATGACTTATCCTACATATGTATAACTCAGTTATAGATTAGTCACTGTCCTCTTGGATTACATCCAAAGGCCCAGTGTATGTGAAACTGCAAGCTTAACATCACACTAAATACAACTCTGTTGTTGAAGAAGTAGAAATTCCTCATCTAAAGTATGCCCATGTGAGTTTCTCTGGTGAGAGAAGATGGTTTCCTTAAAGCATCTTGTGCCTGAACCAATGCTTGCAGAAAGAGCCATAATACCTTTTCAAATGCTATTGAATCAAATCAAATGGAAGAGCTAAGTTCCAGGTCCTCTGAAATGGCAGATCCTTCTGTCAAAGGTAAAGAATCTGAGCATTTACTAGTTCAAGGTTCTACTACTGATTTTTTGTAACTTAGCTTGAGGATTAGACATTCACTCACTTATATTCAAGATTACACTGATAACTAGATGGGGAGGGTGAATGGAATAAAATTGTCCTATTAGGTGACTATTTCACCTATTTCTATAATTTGTATTCTGTATTTATTTAGAAAGAGATTTTCCTCCAGCTTATTGAAGGGAGGCAGAAAGTCTGTGCTAGATTAATGTATGATAAAGTTTCTTCTAGACCAAATTAGGATTGAACTTCCTTACTAGAATCAAAAATTCATTTCTATAGTAATTTTTATTTAATATTTACTTATGGATTCTTTTCTACTGTAACACTACTTTTGCTACTGAAAAGGAAAGGGGGAAGAAAAGTAATAATTGAATTTTTCTTTCCTACTTCTATAGAGCTAGGCAAGAGATATGTTTAGAATACACAAGTTTTAACATTTTTTTTATGACTCTTAAATGCTG
Organism: Ascarosepion bandense; assembly: GCA_037127315.1. Classification (NCBI taxonomy): domain Eukaryota; kingdom Metazoa; phylum Mollusca; class Cephalopoda; order Sepiida; family Sepiidae; genus Ascarosepion; species Ascarosepion bandense. The sequence goes on along the minus strand of JBBBDQ010002387.1, from coordinate 1,258,313 downwards.
TCAAACATTTTATCACAAAAGTCAGAAATCCATTTTCACTAAAAATGAGTTTCCCAGTTGAAAAATTTAATGACCATTTAGAGAAGCGACAACCATCTGCTTGCATGGGGGCATGGTAGATTTTGTGACCCTGGTGGCAGTTGTCTCTCACTGAGGAGGAGACAAAATTCCCAAAAATAAAGTCTCCTGATTCTTTGTGGAATTTTTTGACACTGAGAATTAAAGTAGAAACATGATTTTCTTTTCAATCAACGCTAGATAATTACTTATAGTGACTGAAATGATAAAAACACATGTGAAATGACCACACACACTGAAAGCGGAAAAGAACAATAATTAAAATTTGACGATTGGGCTGAAACATGCTCCTCTTTCTCTTCTGTGAAAAGAGACAGGGTTGATAGATAACCAATGAAAAAGTGCCCCAGTGGATTTTGGGGAAAATTGAAAGAACATTCCATGCCCCTCAAACTATAGTGGGAAGCACTCACACAGAAAAGAGCGAGACAAAGTTGATCAAGTGACCAAAAGGAGAATCCCTTATTGGTCATTTGGGGATGCTAAATGTGCCCAGGGGTGCATCACAACTACCCCAAAAAACAATATAAACAGATGAGTCAGTTAAGAGTAGAGTTGGACCAGTACAGAGCAAGTTAACACTAGAGAACGCAAGAGATGTGTTGTCACTGTAAATTTAAGAAAATTATTTTTATTAGCCTTTTAAAAAAAGAATTTACTTTTTTTCTCAGAATCACAAATGTTCTAAAACTCCAATATCAAAATGTACTGATTGCAAAAATAAATGTTTACTGTAATAAAAAATATATATAACAATGCACATAGATATATAATTGAAAAAAACACACATTTATTTCAATGTTTCCTAATTCCTTGTGGCATTTATGCAGTACAACCTCCAAGCTGATAATTTTTTTCTAACCATGATTTATTACAACTTTTTAAAAGAAAAACATCTTACCTTCAAAATCAAAATGTAACTTGTTACAAAATATATGGTCTTTGGAAATGTTCAGAATGTTTCCTACATTTTTAATGACACAATAAAATCCACCTGACACCAAATAAACAGCTACACCTCTTCTTTTCAGCTGCTGAACAAGTTCTCTGAAGTAAAAACCAAAAAAACAATTCAATTTCCATCTCATTTAATCTACTAAAGTATGAGAAAATTTATCTATAAAACTAAATTGATTCAGAAATGACACTTGGTAGATGACACAAACTTCCAAGGTCAATTTAGAGTCAAAATTACTGCTTTCATCCAATCTGCAAATAGAAACCTTTTTTACATTACACAAACCAGAAGTATCCTAGTCAATGTCTATATAAGCATTTACTTATTTATATAAATAAGCAGGTAGCAGCATAGAAAATGAAAGAAGTCAAATTCAATCTGTTTACTTTTCTCTAATCTTATGTAAAGCACTTATTTTTCTTCTTTTTAATCGTTTCTCCTCCAAGCAATGTGCAGGGGGCTACATAAAGAGCAAAAGTTAAGGCAAGAGAAGAGCAAAGAGAAAGATGGCCCAGCGACAGTGGGTGTCAGAGAAAGGGCAAGAGAAGGACAGAAACACAGGTGTTAAGACAGTTGCTAAGGCAGAGAGAAAGAAAAAAGAAAATAGAACAAGATACACAGTGTGATGTAGAAAGAACTGGAGTCAAGTGGATAAGAGATGAGTATTGACCTTGCATTTAAATACTTGGAGATTGTAGCTGTCAGGAAAGCAAGAACATGGAAGAGAGTTCCACAGGCGGGAAGTGCAGGAAAAGAAGCTGCTGGAGTAGAATTGACAGTTGCATTTGGTTGATCTAACTGTAAGTGGGTGAGACCTTGTTGCCAGTCAGGTTGCACGAGTAAATTCTAGTGGCAGGGGCACCAGTGACTTAAGTTTGTCGAGGCAGAAGCCATGAAAATATTTGTAGAAGAGACAGAGGAAAGCCACATCCTGCTGGTGAGAAAGTGGCTGGAGTCGAGCTGCCAAGTCGAAACCTATCATGTTACAGATTCTCCTTTGGAGCCTATCGAGAACAGCTGGGCCACCTGACCATATATGACAGAAGTATTCCATGCACGGACGGATGGTTGATTTGTATACGTGCAAGATGGAATCAGTGTAAAAAAAACTTCCTGGTCCAACACCGTGACCCAACCTTCCTAGCAGTGGATTTAGCTATTAACTCAATGTAATGATTCCACTTGAGGTTGGAAGATAGGGTAATACTGAGAAGGTGCAATATATTGCTTTCAGGGAGACTCGCTTGGCCCATGCTTATGAGGGGCAGGAGAAGTTGCTTGTAATGGTTGACAGCAGTTTCGTTTTTGAAGCATTGAAATTTACAAGTCACTTCTTACCCACAGAGTGTAGATCCTTCTCAAGATCAGCAGTGAGGTTATGTTTGTCCACCTCACTGGATTTCTTATTGTTGCTGGAGTAGATTGTGGTATCATCTGCATAGATGCCTACTTGGGACTTGATCACATCTGGGAGATCATTTATGAAGATCAGGAAGTGTGTCGGGCCTAGTATAGAGCCTTGAGGGACTCCAGCGTTCATGCAGTTGGACATGGAGACATACCCATTCAAGACGACCTTCATTATGCAGTTAGATAGGAAGGATTGAATCAGATCAAGCAAGCGTCCGGTGATACCATAGCTCTGTAGCTTGCATAGAAGGCCAGCGTGCCAAACTATCAAAAGCCTTGGACATACCCAGGGCAACAGCACAAGGGCCTGGTATATGTACTCTATGATGGTTGTCAGCATATCAGCTGTGGACCTGGCCAAGTGAAAGCCGTACTGCCTGTCTGAGAATAGTTTGGACTCTTTCTTTCTTTCTTTCTCCCCTTTCCCAGTCCACGGGTTAGTTAGTTGGCTTTCACTCCCTGTCCATCACTTTGGTTCCAGCCAAAAAGTTAAAAAGAATGTATTTTTACCTTACTAGCAAAAACCATGTGTTGGGTTGGGAGCTCAAAATCCTTTAAAAGTAAATCTAATTTTTATTGAATATCCTTTAGTATGTATTAATTCTAAATTTGTTTTTAAGAATAAATGATGCAAGTGACATTGAAAAAATGGTTTTGATTAAAAATAGTAACGATGTAAATGAATACTGAACATGGCTGAAAAGTTCTAAATACAGAAAAGATATTTAGAAAGTTGGTCAGGCTGAGGACCTTTCAGCTCATATTTTGAAAAAGCAAGTTTTTTTTTTTCAATAAATTTTTTTTGCATTTAGATCCTATATTTGTTTATACTTTTTGTGATTTTTTTTTTTTTTTTTTTTTTTTTTTTTTTTTTTTTTTTTTAACTATTTTCTTAATTTCTTGGAAGCAACAATTTTGATAGAAATAATAATTCCTGAACTGACTAATGGTTGTATCAATTTGCTTTAAAAAGATAATGATAAAGTATAATGAAATCATCTCCTTGTATTAGTTTTAAATATTTAGAAATTCAGGTAAGGTGGGTACTTCTGCTATATACATGGTGCAATACATAAATTGTTGTATAAAATGAAAATAACACTGGCATATCATTTTAACAGATATATTTACTTAAAGTCACACAAAAATATCTTTAAATAATAAATTTATTCAATAAAATAGTCACTGACAAAATGAAGTTGGAGGGCCTCGTAAGCTTTGATGTTCATTTCAAAACAAAAACAGCAATTCAGCTGTCTTAGCTAAATAATTTTCTCATTCGATGTTCATTTCACAACAAAATCTGAATCTAATCTAATCTAAATATAAACTTATTTATAAATGGAATTTTGTCTGTGTGTGTGTGTGTGTGTGTGTACATTACCTATAGACTCCAAAACAGCTGAACCGATTTTCTTGAAAATTTAAACAGTTGTACTATAAGCATCTGTGAGTGTTCTTTGCTAGGTTTTGTGTCGAGGTACCCCTGATAAATATCGATAATCAAAAAAAAATCGGGTTATAGAAGGAGAGGTCCGATTTTAATCAAATTTAATACACTCATAGACAAAGATTAATAAACGATATTCAGAAGTTTCAAGGTTGCAGTTCTTACAATAGTGCAGAAAATCGATAATATATATACATAAAAGGCAAGATGTTCGTGTGTGTGTCTAGGTTTATCTGCCTGTATGTCTATTTTTTTCAGCCCTTTTATTTTAGTTTTTGCTTCGGGTTTGACTCTAAGCAGGTATAATTGTAGTTCTTAGTCTCAGCCATGATACCATTTACTCAGAGGACTTATTTAGCTTTCAAAATTCAGTTTACGACGAAAAAAATTTATTTGATATCAATAGCAGGAAATCAAAATTTGACTTACATCCATTCATTTTTCTTTCAGTCTACGGTTTCGCTTTAACTGGAAACAACTATTGCTTTTTAGTTTTTCATGCCAACATCCAAAGAGTCTGAGCTCCAGGACCATGGATTAGTTTTAAAGCTTTCATTACACTTGAGCAACGCTGGGCTATACTGCTAGTAATTCATATTTCTCTTCAGACATTTTTTTTAATAAAACTGTTTTTTTTTTTTAATTTTGTTTTCTATTAAAAAATTTCTTTCTTCATCTGATTTGGATGAAAAATTTCACCTATTAAAGACATCAGTTATTGCAAGTAGCTAATCTTTGAAATGACAAAACATGCAGAGGCTTATTTATTTTCTTTCTTCAGTGAATTGAAAACCCTTGCTTCTGTTACACGAAAGAAAAAGTGTAAACATCTGGCTAAAAACTGCATTATGATGAGCTTTTAAATGAATGTGAACATCTAATGTACTACATTGCTTTTGTCAAAATTTGAAACTCTCCCTGCACAGTACAGAAAAATAATTTTGGGCAATCTGAAATCTGTCTTTCCGAATGTTGAAATTTCACTCAGAGTATTCATGTTCACAATAATGATCAACTGTACAGGAGATTGTGCTTTTTCAAGACTGAAAATTATGAAGAATCTGCTTCATGGCAGCATCATTTGAATTAGCTTTCACTCATGTGCATGGAAAATGACATACCATTCTTGATGACCATTGACTTCAAGCTAATAATAAAGCAATTCTTTAAAAAGAAAAGTCACAAATGCTTTGTAGTAATTTCATACTGTGCAATCTACATGGCTTACTGAGCATTACTGTTTTTCAAGTCTTGTGTATTGTTCAAATATTTATCATTTTGATTATTTGCTGCTGTATGGCATGTTTTTAATGCTTTAACACCAGTTTTGTTGAAGAACTAATAAAATGTACTGTGTATATTGTCGCCATTTTATATTCTTAGTTTCACAAATGCATTTTGTTTTCATCAACTGCACAGTATAGTAGTGTCAGTTGGGAAACATCTATAAGAAAAAGATCACTATGATGCAATTCATTCTGCCAGAAATTTGGAAACAGCATGCTATACTTTTTGGCATTTGCACTAGAAGCTCCAATATGAACCCAAAGTGTTTGGATCTCAATCTGGGGACAATGCAGACGATTCATAAAGTGTTGGATGATAAATTTAGTCAGCATCATGCTGTTTGAAGTGATCACTAGTGATGGCAACATTACGTCTGCATTCATCTTCCCAGTGCCTTGAGAAAGTAGTGTTGCCTTGGGTCAAGAGGGTGGCTGCTAGAATATCCTATTTCTGGCAACATGCCACAAATACAGGAGAACCGAGTCATGGCCGTCAGACAATTTCTGCAACCACATCACCCCTTACCTAACTGGCCATTTAATTCCCCAATCTGCAACCCCCTTGATTATTTTGTGTGGAGCAAGAGATTAACAAAATTCTTTGTAATGCCAAAGATGGACTGAAGACAAGGATTATGGTAGCAGTCACCAAGTGGATGAAGAAGACCATCCAGAAGAGATGCAGAAAACTTCAAAGTTGTCTTGAGGCTGTGGCTGAAGCTAATAGCAATTTTATTGAATAAATTTACTCTTTAATATTTCAAGATATTTTGCGTAATTTTGGTAAATATATCTATTAAGACGAGATGTCAGTATTATTTTCATTTTTGTGTAATTTAAATGACGATTTAACCATCTCACACTATATATTTTGAATATTATCAACCATCTACTTTTTATTTCTGTTAAATGGTTGTCATAGGAGCTCCAGCACACTGGTTTTCCCAGGGGTCCATATTGCTGTTAAGTGGGCCCTGATTTGGAGAATTCATTCCTTAAGTTTTAACAGTTATAGGTGTTTGAATATGCATTAATTAAAAAAACATTAAATTATCATTAGCATCCAATACATCTAGTTTCTTTAATGAGTTTGAACATAAATCTGTACTACCACACAAAATCCCAATGTCACATAAATCTGTCATGTCTACACTGAAGATCTGGAAATAAAAAAGTAGAATTTATTACAATTTTCAGGCAGACCTTCTTTGCAAATTTCTCTGAAAGTGTAAACTTGAAATGTAAGTATAATCTAACAATTATGACAATGCTAAGTAAACATATCTTAACACAAAGGTGATATAATTTACATTTAATGGTTCAAAAACAAACATTAGGTTTGAATTAGTCCAGGCTCTGTAATTGAACCCAGGAAATTTTTTTTTAAACATAATTAACAAAAAAAATCCTTTATACAAGAACATCCCTTCAAGTAAAGGGATAAAAATGGGTTTTGTTAATATAGATGATTCTACAGTTGTCTGTGTAGTATAGTGTTCCTCTATAGTCATTTGTCAGGGTTTCTCTGTAACTTACTTCTCTTGTTGATTTGTCTAGTTGGTCAATGTTGTGATAAATGACTTGGAAAGCGTGGATTTATTTATGTCAGAAACATTTTCTAGAATGATTATTGCTAATTTTGACAAATGTTATCAAATGTTAATGCTTAGCTTGTGGCTAAGCAAAATATATAGAATCAATATGTACGATATTAAATTTCTAAAATTTAATGCAAAAAAGAAATAAAATCTTTTTCTCTTCAAAGAAATTATGTTGTCATTTTTTTTATATAAAATTCCTAAAAAGGATATTTTGCAATTTGAAAAAAGAAAATTAAAGCATCATAGTTTGTGTTATAATGGAATAGCCCAGTACCCTCTATGAACATTGCGGTGGACTAAGTCTATCATAAATAAATGAGCAAGAGTATTTTCACTAGGGAGTTTTGCTTATGGATTAGAACCTGTTTGTACTGTTCTCATCTGTAATAGTTCTCATGCTGAATAAACTTTTTACTCTATTATGACTGGCTTGGTAATTTTTCCACTGGGATTTACAGTTTGTTAACTTGTACCCTTTTTCAGGTTACATTTTGGTGACAAAGAATTTGGTCAAGCTCACATAAACATTCGCCATTACAATATTTTGGTGATGAAAGACTAAGTTAAAACAAGAAGAAATGTTCGATAAACAACATCGGTAACATTGTCTCTGACTTCGCATTTTAATCTTCAGAGTCTAATTTGCTTATAAAAATGGGAACAGTTGTTGTCTAAAGGAATAATAAGATTTCTTTTTCTTGACTCTTTTTATTTTGTTGAGTTTGACACTGTGCCATTTTCTTTTTGTGTGAATATTTTTCTGGGGAAATATTTGTTACAACAAAATAAAACAATTGACGGATTTAACGAAGGCTTTGCAAGCCAATTTACAGTTGCAACAACAATAAATTCAATTAATACAGGAACAAATGTTACAATAAGCTAAGGATATGTGAAACTATAATGGTTACATCTATGGAGGAACGGAACCCTAGGTTTTTCTCTCCTGGAGGGATAAAAAATTCATTATTGGAGCTCAGATATTATCCAGAAAATGCTATAACCTTTCCTGCATATTATTGTAGATATGAAAGCCTTTTTATGAAATGAAGTCAAGGATGGTCCAACGAAGAGAAAAGCACACTACTACTACAAAAACTATGAACAGAAGAAAATAGCAAGTACACAAATCTAAATATACCAAAAAAAAAAAAAAAACAACAGAGGATAATGAGTACCTTTTGGAGTGACAATTAGAATTTTGACAAAAGGGATAGTTTGTTCCATGCTCACTACAAATGTCTGAATATTGTGAAGGATGAACAGGAAATTTTGTCCCATATGGCGAACTTGTAAACTCGCAGTGGGAATTGTTTAAATTGGGCAAGTTATCAACTGACATGTACAAAAGTTTGATATTTGTATAGGAATTGACAACCCCGAAAGATAAAGAAATTAGATCCTGTGTGTGTTAACAATGATCAAACAAGACCCAGACATTACACTTCAAAAAGTAACCAAAAAGTGCCAAAGGTTAATTAACATCAAGAAGAACAATTTTAGAATCCAAGAGAAGTGTAATTCTCACATACAGAAAGTAAAAAAAAAAAAAAATTGTCTGAAAATAAAATGAAGATATCCCCATGTGATGCCTGAAGTGGGTACCATTAGAAAAAGAACTGCTTTTTCAGGGATAAGATCTGTTTTTCGGCCAGTTACCTTGGGCACAAAAGCTTGCACTGTAGATTTAAACAGAAAAGAAAAAAAAAATTAAACGGAAGTGAATGTTGTATTATCTACCAAAGAAATGCTGGATAACGAAAAAAGGAAATATGTAAATGTAAAGATAAATGGCCATACAGTAAAACCATTACTTGATACTGGCAACAATATTTCAATTATAAACAAACAAGTTTAAAAAAAAAAAAAATTGGTTGTCTGACATTGACAAGCTCAAAAAAAATTACCAGAAGTGTGTCTGGTAAAACACCTAAATTTCAAAGGTGAATTTATAATAATACATATCGAAAGTCTACATATTCCCAGGCACAACAAACTTGTTTGGCACTGACTGGATAATTCTGTTCGATTTATGGGAATTACCCATTAACTCTTTTTTGTCACAAGGAGGATGTTGCCATAAAGAAAAAAGCGAAAGAAACAAAATTAATTTCAGAATTAAGAGATGAATTTCCACACGTGTTTGCAGAAGGTCTTGGATATTGTAGAAAGACTGAAGTCAAACTTGAACTCAAAAACAATGTTAAACCAGTGTTCAAGCCTAAGAGATGGGTTCCTTTTGCTGTATTGGGTTCGATAAATAACGTGTTAGAACAATTAGAAAAAATGAGAGTAATAAAAATTGACTATTCTGATTGGACATCCCCTAAAGTCTATGTCAAGAAAAAGAATAAGAAAATAAGAGTTTGGGCAGAATTCTCCACTGAGTTAAACGACTGCATCAAAGACCACACTTAACTGCTTCTGTCCCCTGAAGACATCTTTTCTAAACTCAATGCCGGTAAGGTGTTCTCTAAGACTGACCTATCGGGGGCCTACTTACAAGTAAAAGTGAATGAAGACTGTTCAAAGCTGCTAGCCATTAATACGTACAGAGGCCTCTTTAAACTAAATTGTCTACCATTTGGATTAAAAGTGGTTCCTAATTTATTCCAGCAAATAATGGATACAATGTCAGCTGGACTGGAGTTTGCAACAGCATACTTGGACAAATATTTTGGTAAAAATCCAAAATAATAAAGAACATGAAAAACATATATGAGTGGTTTTTAAAAAAATTGATGATTATGAGTTCAAGTTAAGTATTGAAAAGTGTAAACTCTTCACGGAGCAAATAAAGTATCTTGGGCAGATTATCGACAAAGATGGAAGACAACCAGATCCAGAAAGAGCTGAAGGTATCAAGAACATGCCACGTCCAACTAGTATCAATAATTTACAGGCGTTCTTGGGTTTAGCTAAGTAATATGGCATATATATTTTTAATATGCATGACTTGAAAGCCTCTTTGAATGAATTATTGAAAAAAACAAAATGGAATTGGTCAGGAAGATGCAAGGATGCATTTCAAAAAAATTAAAAAATGTTTATTAACTGATTTAGTATTGGCACACTATGACCCAGAAAAAAAAAATAACTAGCTGCAGATGCCAGTAAGTATGACGTTGGAGCCATAATTCTCTACAAGTCTAAAAATGGGTCAACTAAGCCAATACCTTATGCAGAAAAGAACTACAGTCAGATTGAAAAAGAAAGTTTGGCAATAATCTATGCAGTGAAGAAATTTTACTGGTTTATTCATGGAAGGAAATTTGTATTGTAAGTTGACCATAGGCTGTTACTGACAATTTTTGCCTCTAAAAGAGATATACTCACGCATACGGCAAACAGGCTACAATGATGGAGAGTAATTTTACTAAGTTACAATTTTAAAATGGAGTTTTTATCCTCAAAGTAATTAGCCCATGCTAACAGACTATCTAGATTCATCCTGAAGTGTGCTGAACCAATAGCGACGGCCTCGGCTGAACCCCTAGAAGACAGGGATTGCTGCGTTATCGGAGAAAAATGAACTAACCATATTACTTTGTAATACGATCCACAAATTACTAGTGACATTTGAGGATATAAAGGAAGCAGCACAAACAGATGAGTTTATAAGAAAAATGAAAAAACAACTATGACTGGACAGAAGTAACAAAAAAGGATAAAATATCACCATTTACGATTTGCAAACAAATACTTCTGTATACGGATAGAGTTGTTACACCCTACACTTTGCTGAGAAAAATTCTGAAAGGATTCCACATTGAACATTTAGGTATATCCAGGATGAAATCTCTGATGTATGGTTTCATGTATTGGCCAAAAATGGACCAAGACATTGAGCAAATAGTGAAAGAATGTAGAGGTTGCCAACTCGCGGTGAAAACTATTAAAATACAGCCATAGCCAAAAACAGACATCCTGTGGTCAAGATTGCATTTGGACTATGCCAGACCCATAAATGGTCATTATTATCTCGTAATTGTGTATAGTTTTTCTAAATAGCTGAAGGTAATTAATTGCAAACATTGAACTGCCGCAAATATGGTTAATGCATTAAATGAACTTTTTTTTCATGTTCAAGTGCCTGAAATGCTAGTCATTGATAATGGAACCCAATTTACAGGCAAAGATTTTAAAAACTTTTGTACATCTCTGTCTATTGATCATCTTATAACCTCAGTACATCATCCTACATCTAACGGTCAGGCTGAGAGGTTTGTAGACACATTCACAAGAGCCTTGATGAAAAACCAAGGTCTAGACACAAATGAGAAAAGCGTACCAAAGTTACTAGCAGTATATAAGATCACTCCTAACCCAAATACAGACTTGGGTTTTCACCAGCAGAACTCATATTTGCAAGGAAGATTAGATCTGTATTTGCTAACAGTCTATAAACTGTTACCAGGTCGAATAAAAAAGTTTCTGAAAGGGAAAACTTTAAATTAAAAGCCTATGAAACTGGCAACAAAGTATTTTTTTTAAGTACTACAGAGGTGGGAAAAGTTTTTGGGAAGAGGCTTAATTATAAAAAGGATCGGCAGAGTCATGTATGTAATAAAAGGAAATGGATTAGAATGTAAAAAACATATCAACCAAATAAGGCCAAGACACAACAGTGATGTCATTCAATAAAGTGATGAAATACCAATGATAGTATTATACAACACATTTGAAGTGCCAATACCTGTATCTTTGCCAATCCAGTTGAAAGTTTTTTCAGCACCACCAGTACCAGCTCCCCAAAATCAACTTACCTCACCAATGCGGAAAGGGGGGGAGAGTTATAATGAAATATCCCAACACCTTGTAACACTGATGAAATAAATCTATCATGCATTAATGAGTGACAGCATTTTTACTAGTGAGTTTTGTTTATGGATTGAGTTGCGCGATCCTTCTTGATCAGGTTCCCTCTTGTTAAACTCTCTGCTTTTGAGAATAGAGTCTCGTTTGGGGTGAAAAAACAAGAGCCCGACCCAGCTTAAGGCTGGATCTACAGGATATTTTTGGCTGAGCTTAAGGGCTCAGAATCCCCACATGACCTTGTGTCACCTCTGCCTTGGTGGGAAGGTCATAAATACCTTCTTGCTTACGGATTAGAACCTGGTAGTACTATTCTCATCTGTAATAATTCTCATGCTGAATAAACCTATTATGCCTGGCTTGGTAATTCTTCGATTTGGATTTAAACTTTGTTAAATTGTACCCTTGTCCAGAATTTTATTCTTTAGGTGTTCTCCATGCCTCTTTGACATTTGCCCAAAAGCTTGAAGCTAACAGTTTAACTTTAAGCCTCGATTGCAGTTAGGCAGCAAATGTTCTCAAGCTAATGACGTAGGATCTTTAAAAAAAACTTCCAATTCATCAATAGAGTGTAACCTAGTACAAGAATTAAATGAAAATCCATTCATGCAAAAAGAGAAAACTTGATACTACATTTGTATCATTAGGTGAGTCATGTTTAAGATGCTAAGTGTTCCACCATACCAATGAAAAAGTAAGGCAAAAAAGAACCTAGAAAAATTATGGAAAACATGAAAACAAAAACTGCTGATGTCTACCTTCCTCATCATTAACTAAAAAAGAACAAAATAAAAGCAAGAAATGCTGAGAAAGACTGATACTCTGACCAAGGCAATGAAAGAGAAGTTTAAATATGTTAGATATTTAATAAAAGTACAGATCTTAACACTTGCACTCAAATCTTGAGGGGAAAAAAATGCTAAATATTTTGAAGTCTCTATTTAGTCCAAAAAGCTTCTGTGCTGAGAAATGAACTGGGCATCTTGGCTTTACCTTCAGTAAAATTAGGTAAAATCCTACCAGAGGTGACATTTAACATGGTGAAAAACTTATGAAGATGGTCAATTTTAATGACTTATGCCAGGTAAGAAAGACTGCCAGTATTTCAAGGTGCATTCATAAGCAAAAAAAGGATTAATACTTTTAAAGAACTCCATGAACAATTCAAGTTACATCATCCTGATCACCAAATCAAATTTTCTAAATTCTGTATTTTGCAACTAAAGTGGTGTGTTTTGACTGGAACTCCTAACGTCTGTTTATGTACTTATCACCAAAATGCAAAGCTTTTAGTTGATAGAATCAAGTGGGATGAGACATATAAAGACTTGATTAAATTACTTGTTTGTAGTAGAGAAAATGCTGAATGTATGCTGCATAGATGCAGCAACTGCCCCAGAACTGAAGCTCTCACAACCCATTTAAAATATAGATTGAAAGAGTTTAATAGTGAGGAAGAAATCAACTTCAATGTATAACTCAGTGCTTCAGCCTTTATGGACAAAAGTTTTAGAGTAAATAGGTGATCCAATTACAGATTATTTTGTTGTCATATTCTTATTGGTCAACAAACCATAGCTCAGGTTATAATTTATGGAAGTGTGGGGGAAAGCTTCTTCTAAATGTTTGAGGTAATATTTAATTTGTATTAAATTTAATACAAATTTAATATTATTAAATTAAAAATATATTATAATAATATATCTATATATAATACATCTATATATAATATAATAATATATTATAATAATATATCTTTAATATATTAAAGACAAATTTAAGAACAATGATAAATTTATTGTTCTGTGGCAGACATGAGATAGAACCTGGAACAAGCACAACTGTTTGCGATTTGCCTTGTCCCCACCAAAAAAGAGCCTGCATTTGCTTAGCATTTAAAGCTACTGCAGTTAAAGGGAAGGAGAAAGAAAAAGCACTTACCACTCTGCCGTAATCCGTCCTCGGCTGGATAACGTAAAAGAATAAGGGGGGACTTGCATTGCATTTTTATACAATAAAGATGCAATGCATTATGGGATCGCATGAAGACACAAAGGATTATGGGTATATGGACAAATATAAAAGCAACTAATTTTTCCCAGTGCTGGGGGGTTTTCTTGGAGTAACGTTCACAGTTGGCGGCTGAAAAGTTTGTTAGTGCGATTTTGAGACAACTCAAGAAGGAATGACTCTAGATTGGAATACCAGTTGGGAAAGCCACAATTTACTCACTGGTTGCTGTTTTCACTTTTTCTCCACATGTTCACACAAAATAATGAATAAACTTACACAAATTAAGTGCATTCTGTTCCAAATAATAGCCAATAACAAGTATATAAAAATAACCAATGCAAATGAAATATGCCCTTTTACAATAAAAAATATAATGATGCATAAGGTTCTCAGAAAAGAAAACTACATATAAAATGTAGAAAAGAAGAAAATACTTCTCTGAATAGTTTTCAAAGAATTGGCACAATTTTCAAAGCTTGTGGTAACAGCAAAGACTAGAACAATCACACCAGCCAAAGACTTTTCTTTGATGTGAGAGTGACTTTGATGCTCCTTTCAATTCCTGTCTGGTGATTGTCATATTTCTTCTGTATTGTTTTTCTTTCTGAACCGAAGCAACCTGGGTTCATCAGGTTGACTTGTTGAATAAAATCCAAGAACCTTCAGATAGGCTCCAAATTCAATTCTTGGAATTTAGAGGGAAACCTTTTGATTGGCTTTGAATTAAAAATAAACGTAGCTTTTTCCCCCACAAATCAAAATGTACTAAAATTATTTTTGAAGTTAAAAAATTAAGCAAGAGCCAAATGCAGCATCTTTCTCTCAGAAAACCAGATGATACATGCTCAATATCTTTTTCTCTCTAATTTATTACATTCTTATTTGCAAACCAAGTTATAATTTAGATCTGAGGAGGATGAACAAAAAAAAACTCCCCTATTTGATTGTACCTGGCATTTGACCATTCAATCTGAAGGAAGCTAGGATGCTGCAAGTAGGTCAAATACAACTTATGCAGGTGCTGTGAATTTTGACAGTCTTTGAACTAATTATCTCACAGTGAATTTGCTATATGGAGACTGACTACAGAATCAAAAAATAAACAACAGATATCATGAATTTTGGCAGGCTCAAACTTTTAGAACCCATTGACCTTTAAAATGATTTTTGTTTTCAACTAAATCCTATATAGAATTTTGTTAGAAAAAGAAAAAAAAGATTTTCTTATTAATAATTTTTAAGTAACAGTTAGTCTCATCATGTCACATCCCTCTCCCCTATTCGCCAGACATATTTATATGATAGGTAAATGGCAGAAAAACAAACAAAAAATATGAATAATCTACACAAACATGGTTGCATAATTGTTATTCAATAAATGTATATGCCCATTTTGTTTGTATTAGCAAGCATTAATATGTTATCCTGCAAAAAAAAAAAAATCATTTTTTTAACAGCACTTAAGAAAGAACACAACTTGAGAAAGTAGATACCAGCAAATATTTTTTAAATATGTTTAATTTTAATAATCTTTCTTTTGTCCATAAATTAAAGTTCATTAAACAGAATATTTTCACTGAGGGCAACCATTTTGGTCCTTCTTGGTTGGCTGGTGATTGTCATGTTGGTTTCTCACCAATTGGTACAATTTCATTTTGACACTCTGGAATGATTTCTAGTTGGTCAATGGCAATTATCTTAATTTCTCCAACTCTTTTGTGCTAATTCACTGGTCCATTATTACTTGACTTTTTCAACTGAGGTCATATGAACATTAGCGTAATTTAAACAGCTATTAAGCTATTAATAGCTATTATTTACATAGTCCATGTGGAATGACCTCCTTGCTCTACTTTGCAATAGCTTCAACTCTTCCAGATATTCTCCTATAATCTCTAAACAACTTTTCATTATTTCTATGAACTGCATAAGTGAACAACAATGATTTAAGCACTTCCCTTTTCTGGACCTATGCAGCCCTTCTCTATTCTTTTTTCACCACAGTCACTTCAGCTACTTCTATCCTTAATTTATGTAGCAAGAAGTTACAGAGTTCTACATCTATCATAAAACTTAAACCATTTCGATCACAAAATGGTTACTTCACTTGTTTTCCAAAATGACATTCTGACATTCACAGAAACTACCACTGTCAAGCATACTCAGCGGGAATAGGGACTTCAGGCCACCCATTCTACAAGAGAATTAGCCTACATGCTGGTGCTGAAGGATTTTCTATTTATTTCTGGCATGATTTCAGTAAATATTCCATGGGCAGTATCACATCTCATCGAAATAGGAAATAGTAGGGATAAAACTTGGTTACTTCATTGATTGAAAACCTTAATGACCCAAAGCCTGTATCAGGAATAGATCCCAATTTTCCCTTTCTGCAATTTTGCTAGAATATTTTCCAAGAAGCAGTGGATAAGGACAAGTGACAATATGTTTAATATTGAAACTATCTTAAGTTTGCTGCATTATCTTCTTGACATTTTCTTGCCCATTATCAGACATAAGCTTTAAGGAAGCTCCAAAACAAGGTATTATTTCATTTAGCAACAGCTCCACTTCTAGTACCACATAGGCTTCTGGCCAATCAGTCAGCCAATCTACAAATCTAACTATGTATTTATTCCCTTGCAGAGTTTCACCATAAAGTTCATAAATATCCACACTTAGTTTTCAAAAGAGTAGGAAGTTATAACAGTTTCTACGAGGGAAGCTCCTTCATGTTTGCTACTTCTTGACTGACAAACCACATGTACAAGTTTACATATTTTATGACTTCTTTATATAATTCCAGCCAAAAGTATTTTCTACTCATGTGTTAATAAGTTTTATCAATACCTATATGTTCAATGTCAATGAGCCTATCTTAATATGTCTGCCTCAATCAGTTTTGGTACATACAGCCTAGGTTGGACTTCCTCGACTCTGTTAGAAAGATAATATAGCAACCAATCTTGCACCACATATTTCTCCATCAATGCTTTAGATGATTCCCAACTCTATGGCCCCTTTTAATACTTTAATTTCTTTGTCTTCCCGATATTTACTTAACTGCAGTGTTTCCAGTTTTGGTTTCTTGTTTGGTAAGTGGACCATACTGTTTAATTCCATTTTTTGTATGTTAGCTTGGGTCACTGTTAGATCTGAAGCTTTCAACCTTCTAATGTCAATCTCTAATTCCTCAAAAACTGTTGATTTTATAAGTGAGATGTCAGATCCAAAATCTATAAGTACCTCTATCCATTAACCTCTACCTTATATATCATCTCTGACTCTTGTGTAAGGAGCTCATATTCTTCAGCTCCTTTTCTTTTTAAAGTTTCAACTCGTTCTAAGTTTTGTTTTGATTGGTGTCATCTTGGGCATAATATTTTTCAACAGTTTTTTTTTTTCTATGACCATATCTTCTAGGATCTAATTATTCCCATATCCTTTTTTTTAAAAGTTAAATTTTTGTATTTTTTAGGCTTTCAACCAAGTTTGTGGATTTTGATGTTGCCCTGGTTTTTCTTTTTTCTGAAGTAAAGTCACTTACATCTTCTTCAGTTGACTATTGACAATCCTGTTCTTCATGTTCTACCCTACCACGGTTCCAGCACCCTCACTGGGCTGGCTTTAATTTATTCTTAATGAAGTAGTTCATTATATTGGTTTGCTACAACAACTATAACAAATATAGCCTCCCCCAGACCATCTTTTACTATAATCTTTTGACTTGGGTACCCTTAACAGGATATGGGGCTCATTCATCCCTACCGCTACCTGGAATTCTATTTTCAAAACTTGATTGTTCTTTTATTCACAAACCTAGTAGTTACTCATCAAGCTTTTCACTTTTCCTTGCCAATGACAAGGCCACCATTAAGTTTGTTGGATTAGCTCTTGCCACATCTTCCTTAATAAAGGGATTATTTAAGGCATCAATAAAGAATTCAGCTAATTGTACTTGTAATGCAGAACCCTCTCTTAGTTCTGCATCCCAATATGCTAACATAGTAAAGTTTGGTCATCCTACCAACTAGTTCAGTGAGAGCCTCATCTTTGTTTTGCTTTATTTTAATAACAGCTTGAGTGGCTTCAGTATAGTTTACAAACTCACCATACTGGGCCAATAGCTACTTTAGTGGAAATGTTTGGATGCTCCTCAAGATAATCCCTAATCCAATCCGACATCTGAAAAATTGTAGGCTAAGTTACTCAGCTCAGGATCTGCTAGATTGTAGATTTGTTCTTTTTTTTTTAATGCTGCTACCTAGGGTTTCAGGTCAGTCAATTTTCTAGTAAATATTGTGATCTTTGATCCCCTTGTGATTATTCTGTTTAGAGGGATTGTGTTAACCATTTTGGTTAGATGTTTGTATAAAAGTAACAAGCTGTCTGAGCAACAATTTATCATTATTTATATTTTATTTTACATTGTATCTTTGAAAATATGTATTTTTTTTCTTAATAAATGATAATTTCATATCAAAATACATTATCTTGGATCATGTTAAACAAAAGTACAGTTCACTTTATAAGATATTAAAATCCACAGGACAAAAGTAAAATATATTTTCTTACTTAATGCCTGGAGTAAGTTTTGGAGGAAATTCTTGAATGAATTGTTTCAAATTACTCTGACTTGGTTTGATCAGGTTGAGTCTACGCCATAGAATTTCTCTAAAGTCTGTTTTTTCGTTCATGGCCATTTCAGTCCTGAAATAAAAAGATTAACCACAGTAGAAAAAAATTATTAATTACATCAGAAATTTGCACCATTCATTCCTTTTTCTTAATTGTGCTCTATAACAGCAATAAAAGAAATTACTAAGTTAATGGATTCATTCTAAAGTTTACAGTAAAAATATGGAAAATTCTGGTAAAACCTAATAAGATGCATCAAATATTGTATATTTTTGTCACTCTCTTCTCATGAACTATAAAATAAATCAGTAAATGTTATTTTCTAACCTCATTAGTAATAATCATTGGATGTAAAACAAGATTTTAAGTAAAGTTTCATTGTCTAATCATACATTTTTCCAGGTATTTAACATTATCATAACTGTAATTTCCTGTCATGTCAAGTGAAGATAAACTGCTGCTGTTATAAACTTGAGCTGAATTTCACGATGCAAGACTATTCAGCATCTTTTTTTTCATAACTTACAAAATTGCTGACTAGAATTTAGGCTTGTTCCTTGTAAAAACGTTTATAGTTAAACAAATTTAAAAATCACCTACTTACAACATTTGCACATCTTTTCCAACTCCACAAAATTTTGCAAGTTCATCTATGGCTTCTCCTTGACAAACAGTAGAATCAACATCAAAACACACAGCATCGGCATTCCTCCAAATCTGGATCATTTCTTGCTTTGCATCCATTTTTTTTTTCTAATGAAAAATCATAAACAAAATTAGGCTTGTAACGAAAATAAATAATTTATGCAAAGAGTATTTTGAAACTAATCCAGATACTAGTGTAAGAGAAAAAATACACTATTAATGAGAGAGAACAATAAAAGAATAAGAATCAAGAAAACAGAAGATAATGATTGACATTGCATTTAAATTTTTGAAGATCACAGTTGACTGGGAAGTAAGAAACTGAAAAGGATTCCACAAGCGAGTAATGTGATAGATGTTAATATAGCACTTATGGTTACATCTAATTATTTCAATTGTAAAATGATGAGACCTTGTTACCACTCTAGTACTATGCATAAATTCATAAAGTTTAAGTAATGTAGAGGAAAGTTCATCAGAACAATTACCATGAAAATATTTGTACTAAAGACATGGAGAAGCTACATTATGAAGGTGGGAAAGTCAATTCTGTCCAGATTAATCCCGAAACACAGAGAACCTCTTGAAGATACTGTAATTAAAGTGTTGACAACTTGACTGATGAAAGTTTTCCAATTTTTTTTCTATGGTAAACATAGGAATGTAATGTGAGCCCTTTTTTATATAATTTTTAACTACTCAGTAAATTTAAAACTAAAGTACCTAAAATTCAATAAGACATTACATTACGGAGAATATTTTCTTAAATTTTTAAGATTACTTAAGATAGCTGGTATTAATTTGAAATGATTTTCAAGATGAGAAGAGATTTCTCTAAAATTGGAGGATACAATTATTTTTGTTGGGTAAAGTAGCCGAAATGTTAAGTGGAAAATACAGATACAAGGATACACTGAGTACAAAATTCTTTTGTTGAGAGAAGTAAGCGAATTTATCAAAGTTAGTTACCTAATTCTAGTCAAAATATTTGTCAATGCATTTTGATGATATGTGACCCTAGGTCAATATACAGGCAGACAATAACAGGGAGTGGATTTACTTCCTTCCCCTCCCCCTAGAAGTTGAAATGTTAAATGTAATTGTTTTCATTTTGAGCTGGTAAGTTAAACAGAGAGGGAAATAGAAACCCCATACCTAACTTTATCCACACTTACCCAGTTCTGGTACTTGTTTAATAAAACCAGGGTGCAAGATGAAATTAGTTAGTTTGGCCCCCATGTTTGGGATGAGAAGGTGGAAAGAGATTTGAATGGCAGTTTGAATAACACAGTCAAACTGAAACAGACGTGTTGCTAAAAGCCAATTGAGTAAACCCTGACTCAGAAAACATTGTTACAATACCAGCCAACTGCCTGTCACCAGCTTTGACTTGATTGTAAATCTTGTATTTCTTCAATATATATAAATATATATAAAACTACACTGTATCGTTGCAGTCTTAAATCTGGTTTTCATTATATACCAATCCCTCACATGTCTGGACCAGCCTCATCAAGTGATATTAAGCAATCCTGCTTTGGCTAATCTGAGATCAACAACACAGCATGGACAGAATCGACTGAAGCTTAGAAAAGTTGGCTAGACACAGCCAGAGGTCGTATTATATTTGGTGCTGTTTCAACTAGGATTAGACCAAAGGTGGCCACAAGTAAAGTCAATGAGAACAAGTGACAACAAGTCAACAAGAATGCTCAACGAAGCCAATGAGTATGAGCAACAAAGTCAATGACAAGTCAACGAGAATGAGCGACAGTAGGTCAGAACAAGCAGCAGCAAGTTGACGAGAACAAGTGACAACGAAGTTAACAAGAATGAGCAGCAACAAATCAACAAGAACAAGTGACGACAGTTGATGAGAACAAGCGGCAACAAGTTGGCAGTATCAGGTAAAACACTCTTCAATTATTTCCTTTGATTCCTGATCCTGTAGTTAAGTTTGCCAAGATGAATTATTTTTTCTTATTGAATTTTCAGAGTTTTCTAGATAGTCGATAGTTAGCATGGCAGACTATGAGTCCATGGAATTGGATAGGGGATGAGGTAGAAGAAGTAGTGAAGGAGCAGCAATACACTGCCGATTTGAGAGAGATATTGGGGGGACCCCAGGTACCCACGTTTGAAAGGAGCCCCAAGGAATTAAGGGATTGGTTGTTATCAGTCCACAAGTCTCAGGTTGTTTTGGACTTGAGGACCATGAGACTATACGTGGCATAGGATGCCGCAACTGGGAAGGCCTCAGAGTTTATAAAGCAGCTCCTACAGGGAGACCAGCAGATACCCTAGGAAAAAGTAGAAGAGAGGATCATGAGGGATTTTGTCAATGAAGATACAGCGATAGAGGCCATGAGGACACTCCTCAAACTAACTCAGTTGAAGGATGAGACTCCCAGAGCCGAGAAGCTGGCCAAAATAGCATTCCTCGAGGAAGTGTGGGCAAATGCAGTGATGCAAGCCCCATTTGCTGATTTGTACAAAAGCACCCAAAGAGGAGCATATTCACCACGATGTACTAAAGGAGGGCTCTCTGAGTTTATCGGCTGCAATAACCCTTAGCAAAAGATAGCACTGGAGTCTGACGGAAGGCCAAGAACAAAGGTGCAGGGCAGAGTATGAGTCATAAGAGTGGTTTTCGATGATCTTCAGTAAAGAGTGCAAGGTTTAGGGAAGAAGATTCTGGAAGGAAGTACAGGTTTTATGAACCCATGCCAGGTAGTTACGGCTTGGTTTGCTGGACCTTCATGACCACAGGGTGATGAATTTTCTAATGAAACAGGAAAGGCCTCCCAACATCACTGATATTGTGGCAGGTGGTAGAGGTCACCATTGTAGCATTATTGTTGGAATTATCAGAAGAATTTGTGGAAGAATAAAAGTATACATTTTGTATGTTTAAATGGAAATCTATTAATAGAAAAGAAAAATATGAACTGGTAGAAGTTAAATGTTCAATGAGAAACATAAGGGTATCAACAATTTGTAGTAGTAACTTGTGTGTATGTATGTATGAGCATTATCAGGGTAGGAATGTCTTTGAAGTAATCACTCAATTTTAAAGGGTTCCATTCAGTTATCAAGTATAAAAAGAAACAGATGGGTGAATGATGAAGAAGAAGGACGTGAGAGAGAAGATAGAGATAATAATAGCGATTGCTTGACGTTTGTCAAGGGACGTGTTAATAGGTTTGTCATCTTCTCTCTGGGGACAGGCGAACTTGGCCCGTCTTTTATTTAGTTTGTGGGGCTCAAAAACGTCATTTGGGAATTCACTGGATGTGATCCTAGCCTTTCCATTGGATGCCAAACAAACTTTGCATCAGCTCACATAAAGGTCTGTAAAACAATTTGTTTCTGATAATTGAAGATTATTTGAATTTTGTTTTTAGATGTTTCCTAGCTTTTCTATTGGCTGAAAAACATTTCGCATCAAGAGGTGAAATTTCACAAGTTTTGTTTTGAATTCACTTTTGCATGAGTGCTAAGCAAAGTTTGTAAATTTGAGTTTTTTTTATTTCTAACAAAATCAATGAGTCTGCTTAGCACTTGAATTTTAAATCTAGATTTTATTTTGATCACTACAATAGCAACACCTGGGGAAGGTCTGGTGAAAAGGGACACAGAGCTAGATGGTGTGGGCTTGAGAGGGTCGCCCCACCATTTAGAATCAAAAAAGGAACCTGAAGAACGGGAAGAAGAAGAGTCATCCCAGTAGTAAGAGGGAGGGTGGCCCTTATCAGAACAACTAGAAAGATTTGCTGGGCATGTAGAAGTGAGGGTCATTTTGCAGCAAATTGCTCCATGATGAGGTGCTGGTATTGGGAAAGACCAGGTCACTTGAGGAGAAGCTGCCCATGCCGAAGGAGAATGAGTAAAATGAGTCGGGTCCACTTTCAGTCAACTAGATGGAAGGGGCCAAAGTGGGATCCCTGTGTGGATGACCATGGAGATTTGCTAAAGCCGGCACCCATGGCCGGTTGGCATGAGAACCAAGGTACTACAACACGGAAGCAAACAGCTAGGGTGTCTCATGTGTTAGTCGAAGGGAAGGACTACATTGTGAGATATTAGTAAGAACTGTAATAGATACAGGGTCACAGGTCTTGATGCTGAATCAGGAAGATTATGAGCACTTGAGATATAAGAGTAACTTGAAAGAGGCAGACATTGAAATTACTCAGGTGGCAGGGACTATGATGAAGATAATGGGGTTGGTGAATCTCAAAGTGGAAGTAGAGAGGATGAGCAGCATCCAGAGCTTTTATGTAATCACAGGTTTGTGTGAAGAAACAATTTTGGGACAAGACTGGCTTCATTGTCATGAAGCTGGAATGGAGTTTAACCCCCCTGCCTTGATAGTAAAAGATAGTAGAGTACCACTGGTATCAGCAAAAAGCAAACCAGTACCAAGAAAAGAAGTTAGACTTCTAAAGGTGAATAAGGCAAGCAAAGTGGGGTGGAAGCCCAATAATAAGATGATAGAGACAGACAAGTACTTCGTAGATGAGTCAAGTGAGTAGGAGGAGGTAGATGAAATACCTCCAAGAACGACTGAGAGAAGAGAATAGGTCAGAGGTTGAGCCAAAGTTACCTCAACCAAAGGCAAAGAAGAGTCCTAGTGACGAAGTCCAAGGTTGTAGCCTGAAGAGAAATTAAGTGAGTGCAAGGAAGATGAAGTGTCAACTGACTTGTATAGTAAATGTGAAATATCTTTCTTTCATTTACAAACACTACTGGAAAAAATGTGAAAAGTCCAGGTTTACAGGGTTCATAAAGATTTTCAATGTCCATTTTCAAGGCAAAATTTGATACTTTATTTGGGGGGGGGGTATTTTAAGGTTAGGGTTGAAGTTTGGTTTGTTTTTTTTTTCTTTTAAAAATAAATTGCTTTTATTTTCATTTTAGTCTTTTTTTTAAGGATAGAGTTTAGATTGTTTTGTTTTTGTTTTTTAAATAAAAAGTAATTTATTTAAAAAACATAAGCTAAAACTAAAAAAAGACTAAGTTAAAAATAAAAAGCAATTTATTTTTAAAAGAAAAAACCCAAACTAAACTTCCACCCTAACCCTAAGAAGAAACAACTAAATTAAAAATAAAAAGCAATTTATTTTAAAATCAATTTCGTTTTCCTGGTTCTTTTATGTCTTTCGTTTGACTATACGTTTAAACAAAGTTAAAAACAAAATAGCGGTCATTGAAAAACATTATTAATAAATACATTGAATAAGAAAGATCTTAATACACTAAAAAATATTTGTTGCCCGTTATTTTAAATGTCATATTCATTCAAAAACAGACCTGAATACCCCTAAAAATCAACATTAGATAGGTGAGTATTTAGTTGGCCAAGACCGCAATATTGACAGGAATTTTTAACGATAAATTTGAAAAAAATCAATAATTGAACAAGTTTTGAAAAAACAACTATTTCTATATTTTGTACGTAAATTAAAAAAAAAATCCAACTAAAAGAATGACATTGAGAAAAACAAAAACAAAAAACACGAAAACTACGAATATATTTTTTTTTGTTTTTTTTTTTAACCGAATTTCCCCAACCCTTAAAAAAGCCTCAAAACACTTTGAAATAATTTACTGTTAAATTCGATTTGGGGTTGTCAGTTGAATCTGATGGTTTCAGAACAAAATTGTAAACTTGTCAAGTTGAGTGCCGATCCCTGACACGTGCGTTCATTCGCTTTGTGTTTAGTGCCAGCTATGTGTGATTTCAATGCACTTTCACCCATTTTGCTCAAAACAAATGTCTTTTGACATACACAACAATATGCCTGCCAACAATCATATTTACATTCCCTAACCCACTTATATTTGGCCAACCAAGAGCGATTAAATATTGTTGTTTTCCCCATTATGGATTGGTACACTGCGTTCGTTTTACTTTTGAATTTCACCAGCTGCATCCGTAAACCATATAAATAACATTGGGTAATTTTGTGATAAAAAGACATAACTCTTGTATCAGCAATTACCGAAAATAATACGAGGCTGCAATTTCAGAAGAAAGTATTAATTTTTTAATATTTCGACAATTTTTTACTGACATAAACGATACGATTTTCAAGGCCCTTTTCAAGACATTTTTCATATTTTCAAGGCCTTTTCAAGGTAATAATAGAAATAAGGCCTTTTCAAGACAAAGCTCAAAATTCAAGGCCTTTTCAAGCCTGTATGGGCCCTGGTTTATGTACAGGAGCAACCCATCAAGAAAGGATTGACAGGGGCAGGAAAACTGGAGTTTCATTAAAGAAAGGGAAACTACATCAGAGATGGAGGTCCTATTCCAGAATAGTGGAGAAAAAGTCTATTGAACAGGTGAAGAGGCTCATCCCTTGTTTCCTGTTTAGGCTGCGGTTTCCGGTTTTCTCTTTTCCAATCTTTTCACTCTTTTCTTTTTTCAATTGGAGTAGATAGACTAAACTATCGCCCGGTTCACACTCCACCCACGTCTATTGAATAGGTGAAGAGGCTCATCCCTTGTTTCCTGTTTAGGATGCAGTTTCCGGCTTTCTCTTTTCCAATTTTTTTACTCTTACATAGCCCCCTGCGCATCAGTGGCGTTATCGCCTTGCTTGGGGTGATATGATTATTTACAAAAAAAAAAACAAACCGGTAACATTTATGGTCTGGGATCAACAAGGGCCCATGCCAATGATCTTAAATTAGCAGAGACAGCCAAAATACACTTTTCAAGCAAATGAGCGAAGTAGTAATTTTTTTTTTTTTAATCATTTCACTCCAAGCAAGATGGTACCACCACTGATGTGCAGGGGGCTACATAAGAGAATTGAAGTTTTAGGCAGGAGTGAAGAGAATAACGAACCAGCTAAGGGAGTTACAGAGAAAAGGCAAGAGAAGGATGTGAACACAGGAGTGAAGACAGTTGCAAAGGTAGAAAGGAAAAAAACAAGATACACAGGGTGATGTAGAAAGGACTGGAGTCAAGTGAGTAAGAGATGGAAATTGACATTGCATATAAATTCCTGGAGGTTGTAGTCATCAGGAAAGCAAGTATATGGAAGCAAGTTCCACAGGAGGGAAGTGCGAGAAAAGAAGCTGCTGGAGTAGAATTGTCGCCTGCATTTGATTGATTTAACTGTAAAATCAGTCTGGTTGCACGAGTAAATTCTTGTGGAGGGGGCACCAGTGACCTAAGTTCATCAGAGCAGAAGCCATGAAAATATTTGTAGAAGAGACAGAATAAAGCCACATCCCACTAGTGAGAAAGTAGCTGGAGTCAAGCTGCTAGGATGGGACCAATCACATTACAGATTCTCCTTTGGAGCCTGTTGAGAACACTGAGACGAACAGCAGAGGTGCCTGACCAAATATGACAACAGTATTCCATGCATGGTCGGATGGTTGATTTGTATATATGTAAGATGGACTCAGGCAGAAAAAACTTCCTGGCCTGACACAGTGACCCAACCTTCCTAGCTGTGGATTTAGCTATTGATTCAATGTAATGATTCCACTTGAGGTTGGGAAGATAGGTTAAGGCCAAGAAGGCGCAGTGTATTGCTTTTTGGAGAACTTGCTTGGTCCATGTTTGGGTGGTAGGAGAGATTGCTTGTGATGGTTGACAGATCGGAGTTTCATTTAAGAAGTATTGAAATTTACGAGCCACTTCTTACTCCAGTCCATGACTGAGTTGAGGTTCTTCTCAAGATCAGCAGCAAGGTTATGTTTATCCGCATTGCCAGATTTCTTACTAATGCAGGAGTAAATGGTGGTGCCATCTGTGTAGATGCCTACTTGGGATTTGATCACATCTGGGAGATCATTTATAAAGATTAGAAAGAGTGTCGGGCCTAGGATAGAGCCCTAGGAGACACCAGTGTTTGTGCAGTAGGGTGTGGTAGCATGCCCATTCAAGATGACATTCATTATGCAGTTAGATAGGAAAAATTGGATCAGATCAAGCAAGCGTCCAGTGACACCATAACCCAGTAGATTGCGCAGAAGGCCAGCATGCCAAACCCTATCAAAAGCCCTGAAGATATCCAGGGCAACAACACAAGCCTTGCTGGACTTATCGAAGGCCTGGTATATGTACTCTGTGATGGTCGTTAGCATATCAGCAGTAGACCTGGCAAAGAGAAATCCATACTGTCTGTCAGAGAATAGTTTATGGGCAGTAAGATGTTGAACTATCTCAGTATTGATAAAAGCCTCAAACACTTTTCCGAAAATTGGTAGGAAGCTGATAGGGTGATAATTGGATGAGTCCAAGGGTTCTCCTGAGTTCTTAAATACAGGAACCAGATGAGGATTCCAACAGGCAGGAAAACAGGAAGTAGAAAAGCATTAATTATAGAGTTTAGAAAGGACAGAGGAGAGTTCAGGGGCACATTTCTTCAGGACAATGACCAGGATTCCATCATCTCCACTCGCCTTATGGGGATCAAGTTTTGATATTATCTTAGATACTAGAGATGAAGTTGTAAACATCTTTCAGTTGAGCCTTAGTTCTAAGAGGTAAGTTAGGTGCAGGTACTCTTGAAGAGTCAAATGTGGAGTGTGATAAGAATGTGCAAGCAAAGCGCTCAACCTTGTCCACAAATGCCAAGAGTTCCTTGAATTTATTGATTAAGGGAGAGATGGAGGATTTGCTGTTGTTCAGCACATGCTTGCACAGCCACCAATAGTCCTTGGAGCTGAACTTGCGGTCAGCTATGCGCTGCCTCATTCTCTCAGCAAACAACAACTTGGCATTATTCAGGATCCTCTTACACTCATTACGAGCAGAGTCGAATAGGCGCCTATTGTGGTCAGATGCATCGCTCTGAAATAGCTGGAAGTAGTGATTCCTGTAGCAATCGCGGTCGAACAGGCAGGAGTGAACCAGGAGGAGGAATGTGGTTTAGGACAGAACTTCCTGATCGATATGAAGGCATCAATGCCAGCTTTCACCCAGGAAGAGACCTCAAGGGTGCAGTCCTCAACTGGGGGACTGAACACTTTTCCCCAGAGGATGTCGCATAGGAAATCACAAAATGCATCCCAGTCTGCTCTTTGGTAGCAGTAGGAGATCCTGTTGGTAGAAGGCTCCTGGGAGTGGAGTGAAAATGAAAAGAGATATTAATAGAAACAACAGCATGATCAGAGTTACCGATAGGGTAAAGCTGCAAGACTTGGCAGGAGTCAAGTACAGAGGTGAAGCAGAGATCTAGTAGAAAAGTGTGTAGGGAAATCCATCACTTGCATAAGGGATTGAGAAACAGCAAAGTTCATGACAGAAATGCCAGCTGAATCTGACAGAGTTTTTGGCATGATGGGCGTTAAGATCTCCAAACACAAATATGTTAGCGAATAGGTGGGAAGAAGTAGCCCTATCTATATTGTCAGAGATGCTGTCTAGCATGGAGCAGTCAGGAGAGGAGAGGGAACAGCTCAGAAAGAAAAGATAGCTAACCAATTTGAGAAGTGACAGACGAAGACACATATGGCGGGTCAGGGGATTCAAGAAATGTCACTCTAGTTAGACCCCCCATGTGTGTCTTCGTCTGTCACTTCTCAAATCAGTTAGCTATATGTTTGCTGACATAAACCCACAGCCCATGCATATGGACAGTGGAGTCCTTCCTTAAGAGGGGAAGGTAGCCAAGGATTGAGAAGTCAGGAGGGAATTGAGGGGTAGTCTCACAAAATGCTAGGATGTCAGGGGACTTTTCGTGGAGGAAAGATTTAACGCTACAGAAGTTGGTTCGAATACTCAGAATGTTAGTGAAGGAAACGTTAAGTTTAGGTGATTTTACTTTGCCTGATTTAGCTTTTTTATGTTTGTTCATATTTGTTGTTGGTGAGGAGAGACCTCAAGTAGAGGAGGCAGACAGTCATTAGTTGCAACTGGAAGGGAACTGATGTGGGCTTCAGCAAAGTGTGGCCTCAGGGTTGCCTACCGAAAGCACCTGCAGAGACACCTATCCATGCATGACATAGCACTGCAAGAACCCCAGTATTATGCAACTGTTGATCAGAGCAGCTGCTTTAGACACTATGCAAGATTTAGGGCTCCTAACTACCAGTCGGAAGCAGCAACCAGAAAACTGCCCACCCGGTACCCTCACAATGAAGAGACATTGCTACCAACTGTGCACATCACAGGAAAATTGTGAAAAGAGATTAATCCTACTAGAGATATTAAAAGAAAAAACAGTGACCAATTAAAAACTAGCATTTATGAGGTGCTGTCTAAAATCTGCTGATTTATAATTCCTGCATCTGTGTTATCTTTATTAGAAAGTAAGTTTTGGTAGTTTATGATATCATTA
Source organism: Ascarosepion bandense (assembly GCA_037127315.1). Taxonomy (NCBI): domain Eukaryota; kingdom Metazoa; phylum Mollusca; class Cephalopoda; order Sepiida; family Sepiidae; genus Ascarosepion; species Ascarosepion bandense. The sequence continues at coordinate 1,229,112 of JBBBDQ010002387.1, read as the reverse complement.
CATCAAACCTCTCCCCTTCTTGAAACATGAAATGAATAGGTACTTTAACTTTTTTAAATTTTTTGAAAATTACTTTTAAAAGAAAAGGAAATGAACACAATGATAAAATATATATCCCTACATGACAGTATATAATGATTTTGTCTACCAATTGTAGCAGTGAAATGATAGAATATTTGAGTCTACTCAAATATTACAACATCCAGAAATGAATGACTAATTTCATTAGTTTAATGCATAATTATTGAAATTTCTTTGGCAATATTGTACATCATTGCAGATTGCATCTGACTGGTTGTGGAGCAGATAATGTTTTCTACAGCTGACTTTGTTGAATCCCTTTCAATGGGTATAGTTATAGATCATCTGAATCCATTGTGTGAGGGTCTTCAACTAGTGCCTGACCGCGACTTCCTTTGCAACGTCCCTTGGAGGAAAATGTTCGATCTCCCAGTTGATGACTGTGCCTCTGAGATTTTGTCCTGGGTCCTTGATGCTTTCATACCTACCAGGAAGTTTCATCTCAAACCTCCTTCCTTCCCTTGATTCTCTCCTGCCTGTTCGGCCACCATTGCCCACAGGAATCACTACTTTCAACTATTTCAGAGAGTCATCTGACCACAACAGGTGCCTATTCATGTCTGCTCATAATGAGTGCAAGAGAATCCTGAATGACGTCAAGCGGTTGTTAGCTGAGAGAATGAGACTGCACATAGCTGACTGCAAGTTTGGCTCTAAAGACTATTGGCAGTTATGCAAACAGGTGCTGAACAATAGCAAATCCTCTATCCCTTCTTTAATCAATGAATTTGAGGTTCTCACATCATCAGTGGACAAGGCTGAATGCTTTGCTCACAGATTCTCATCCAACTCCACATTTGACTCATCTGGAGTGCACTCACCCAACTTCCCTATTAGAACTGATGTTAAACTGTCCGATATATACATTACCCCAACAGTAGTATCCCGTGTAATATCAAAACTTGACCCCCACAAGGCGAGCGGTGGTGATTGTCCTTAAGAAATGTGCCCCTGAACTACTGCCTCGCTGCTTCCTGTTTTCCTGCATGCTGGAAGTCCTCTTCTGTTGTTCCTGTATTTAAGAACTCTGGTGAACCCTCAGACCCATCCAACTATCGCCCTATCAGCCTTCTACCAATTTTCAGGAAGGTGTTTGAGGCCATTATTAATGCTGAAATAGTTCAGCATCTTACTGCCCATAAACTCTTCTCCAACAGGCAGTATGGCTTCCGCTTTGCCATGTCCACGGCCGACATGCTAATGACCATTACAGAAGTCTTGTGCTGTTGCTCTGGACACCCCCTATGCAAGCTATGGGGTTACAGTATTACCGGACAATTGCATGATCTGATCCAATCTTTCCTACATAACCGCATAATGAAGGTCAGCCTGAATAAGCATGCCTGCACACCCTACTGTACAAACGCTGGTGTCCCTCAGGGCTCTATCCTAGGCCCAACGCTCTTCCTTATTTTCATAAATGACCTCCCAGAGGAGATCAAGAGCCAGGCAGGCATCTACGCAGATGACACCACAATTTACTCCTGCATCAGTAAGAATCCAGGCATGATGGACAAACATAATCTCGCTGCTGATCTTGAGAGGGATCTACACTCCATGGTGAATTGGGGTAAGAAGTTTTTTTTTGTTTTTAATCATTTCAACTCGAGCAAGGCATTCCACTGCCACTATTGTGCAGAGGGTTATAGAGGGGCGGGGAAGTGATCCGAAAGGATGGTTAGAGATAGGAAATGTCAGAAGGAGGGTAATAGACGGGTAAGGATACCGAGAATGAGAGTTGCTTACATGGTGAGAGTGTTTGAGAGAATAGATGCAAGTTAGTGTGTTAGGAGGTGTCTATTGACCTTACATTTAAACTCCTGGAGATTGTAGCTGTCGGAGAAGCAGGCATGTGGAAGGGAATTCCACAGGCAGGAAGCGCGAGAAAAGAAGCTGTTGGTGTAGAAATTATGGTTACATCTTATCTGTTTCACTGTAAAAGGGTGGGACTTAGTTGCTGATCTAGTATCTCGTGTAAATTTGTACCTAGGCGGCACCAATGACTTAAGTTCATCGGAGCAGTAGCCATGAAAGTACTTATAGAAGAGGCACAGGGAAGCCACATCACGCCGGTGAGAGAGTGGTTGCAGCCGGTCCACCAAGTCAGTATCGATCACGTTACAGATTCTCCGTTGTATTTTGTCAAGAAGCCCGAGGAGAGTAGCAGGGGCACCCGACCAGATGTGGCAGCAGTATTCAATACACGGACAGATGGTAGATTTATATATGTGCAGGATAGATTCAGACGAGAAAAACTTCCGGGCCCTGCACAAAGAACCAACCTTCATAGCAGCGGATTTAGCAATGGATTTGATATAGTCATTCCATTTGAGGTCCGCCGAGAGTGTAAGGCCAAGGAGGCATAGTATTTTACTCTCAGGGAGGCAAGCTTGTTCCATGCTAATGGGAGGTAGGTGTGATTGTCTATGATGGTTAATTGATAGCAGCTTCATTTTGGAAGCATTGAAATTCATGAGCCATTTCCTACCCCAGTCCACTACGGATTGGAGGTCCTTTTCAAGCTTGGGTTTTTGATCGAGGCAAGAGTAAATTGTGGTGTCATCTGTCAATCATCACAGGCAACCTCTCCTACCTCCCATAAGCATGGACCAAGCAAGTCTCCCCGAGAGCAATACTCTGTGCCTCCTCGGCTTTACCCTCTCTTCTGATCTCAAGTGGAACCACTACATTGAGTCAATAGCTAAATCCACTGCTAAGAAGGTTGGGTCACTATGTCAGACCAGGATGTTTTTCCCACCTGAAACCATCCTGCATATATACAAATCAACCATTCATCTGTGCATGGAGTACTGCTGCCATATATGGTCAGGTGCCTCCCACTGTTCATCTCCATGTTCTTGACAGGCTCCAAAGGAGAATCAGTAATGTGATAGGTACCGACTTGGCAGTTCGACTACAGCCACTTTCCCACCGATGAGAAGTGGCTTCCCTTTGTCTGTTCTATAAATACTTCCATGGCATCTGCTCCAACGAACTTAAGTCACTAATGCCTCCGCAACAGGTGTTTACTTGTGCAATCAGACTGGCAACTGGGTCTCACCCATTCACAGTTAGATCAACCAAATGCAGACGACAATTCTACTCCTGCAGCTTCTTTTCTCACACTTCCCGCCTGTAGAACTCTTCCTTATTCTTGCTTTCCTGAGGGCTACAACCTCCAGGAATTTAAATGCAAGATCAATACTCATCTCTTAACTACTTGACCCTAGTTCCTTCCACACCACCCTGTAGATCCTTTTCTTTCTCTCCACCTTTGCAACTGTCATCACACCTGTATTCCCTTCCTTCTCTTGCTCCTTTCTAACTGGTTCATCCTTCTCTTCACTCTCCTCTAATCTTTTTACTCTTATGTAGCCCCCTGCACATCAGTAGCGTTACGCCTTGCTCAGGGTGATATGATTAAAAAAAAAAAAAAACTGACTCAACTGTATTTTCAAGCAGGGTAACTTCAGCCTGTACATGTTTAAAGAATGAAGAGTTTTTTCAGTTATTTGGAGGTTGTCACGCTGATATCTACCATATCAACATTTCTATGAATGATTATGTATGGCTTCAGATCAAAGGGCAAGAAAAGCTTGTTGTGCTTAAGTTGTTTAACAAACAAACTAAAAAAAATGATGATGCTTGGATTAGGCACCTCTGATCTGCATCCATCTTTATCCAGTCTTTACTAGGACATCATTTGTGAGAATGCAGGAGTGGTTGAGAACAGAAATTTGGGAATAAGGAACGCATGGTATACCAACATCCATCTTTCTTCCTGTGAGTGCTTCAATTGCACTCTAGGATGAAGACTTGTACTAACAAAAAAAATGGAGTAACTGTTTTCCAGTTTGAATCCTGCACTGCAGTTGCATAGATAAATTTGTTCATTTTCTCCCATGAAGCAGTTGTCTTTGCCATTTGCTTCAGGCCAGAGGGGAGTAGTTTTGTTTTGATGTTAACAAAGTCTCTGAATTCCTGACTTTGAAAAGGAAACCCATTAACTGGCATGATTAATGTCAGTAAGTCTTGTCAGGAAAATATAGTTTAAACCAAAGATAACCAACTTTGCATATGTTGTTGGAATTATTTCAACTTCAGGAAAACCTTATTTACACTGTTTGAACTGTTGTCCTCATCTTTCGGCCATTGTATGATGCTCCAACCTTCTTCAGATGTTTGGAATTTCAAACTGAACTCTTTATTTCATTGTGAACAGGGCAATAAGGATGAGGACAACAATCCGAACAATGTAATTAATGTAAATACTACCTCATCTTAGAAGTATAGACAAATATATTCAGGAAAACAGTTGTATTCATCAATGGCCACTAGCCATAATTACCTGATATGCGTAGTCTAGGGCAATTTTTATCTATGGAACAGAGAGTAACTATGTCAAGCACAGCAGAATATGCTGACATAGAATACAATCCAAGAGAATCTCTTCCACCAGCCTGAAAACCAGACATTCTCTAACGAGTTGCATAATCTTGATAATCTTTTAAGTGAGTGTGGTGCCCAATATCAATTACTCTCTTCTGCAATGCTGATGGAACCACCAAGTTATGAATAACCAGGAACAAGAAAATAACTAACAAATAACAAAAATCATTGAAAAAGATGAAGCTAGATAAGGGTTAAGTCTGAATCTTTGTCACCTACAGGACTGGATTGTTGACATCAGTTTTTGAAGCTGGTCATTGTTATATTCTTCCTAAAACCAGATCTTCTGATTCATGTTACACGAATTTTCACCACTGGCCAGTCGTGACCCCTCCAAAACCCAAGACTGAACTAAAAATAAACAATTGAGATGCTATAGTTAAATTCAACCAAGCCTTGTCACTGGGTGATATAACCTATACAGCACCTCTGATCTCATTCACTAACCCAGAAACACCCCACATCTCCACACCTATATATAGAGTTCAACCAATCATGAGTCAGCCTATGGTGAAACCCCAGGTTAAAACCCCAGCAAAAATTGGACAGACTTAGAAAAAACACAGGCATAGTCCTCCCTACTCACCTCAACCATGATAAACTAAAAGTCACAGCAGCCCTTCTTATCTAATACGCCCAAACTTGTCGTGCCGTACAAATGCCGAGCTAAATACTTACGCCAAGCCCATGACTGCATCAACCACTCTGGTATTCCTCTGATGCACACCCACTTATTAAACTATTGGTGGGAGTTCAAAAACCGCAACATTCAATACATTGAATCATGCAACACCTGCACTGGATGCAATGGGAATTATGGCAAGCATCCAAATTGACCCAGCAAACATTGCAAACAAGGTAAAAGATCCTTCAAGGTCATATACACAGACTTCAGCATGATGCCACTCTCAAAGGGCAAACACTATATCTTAACACTTTTGGACAGATTTAGCGAACATCTCACAGCCATTCCCTGTGCCAGAGACTGTGCGATCGATGCAGACTTTACCAATTCTTTGTCTTTCTCCGGGAGATACCCTGTATCATTTCTTCTGACCATAGCATCCACTTCACCACTTATGAAGCCATCATTAAATGTATCAATTGCTCCATTTTTTTTTGAAAAATCTTTCCTCCCCAAAATATTCATGCACAAAAGAAAACGGCACACCATTAAGCAATGTCAACTTTAGTATTATTCCTTTAGACAATAACTGTTTCTATTTTTATACACAACTTAGAGTCCATAAAGATTAAAATGCAAAGTCAGAGTTAATGTTATTGATGTCATTTTTCACAAATTTCTCCTTGTTTTAACATCATTGTTCATTACCAAAATGTTGTATTCTGGACAAGAGTATATGACACGATAACTAGGCATATTAAGGTGAATTTGTAAAATATGTATTATAATAGATTAAGAATAGAAAATGGTTAAGAATAGAAAAATAGTTTAAAAAACATGTTTCGTTTAACAAAAGTGAAAAAGAAAAGGAAAAAATAAATAAATAAACGCTTTTTCTTTTATAAGTAAATTTAAAATATTTGACTAAGTGATTTGATGTGATAAAAGATAAAGTTTAGGAAATAGATTTTTGAGTGACCAGGTCAAAAACTGTCTTTACTGTATCTTGACCACACATTAAGAAAATAAAGAAAAGATAATAGAATTTTCCCTTTCTTCAGGCAATAAAAAAAATGCCTGGTTACGGGTAAAGTGTCAGGGCTATAAAAACATCCGGCGGCCTTCACACGAAGCTTTAAGATAAAAAGATAAAAAAATCCTGGAAAATACTAAGGCTAAGTGCAGACGAGATGTCTGCGAGATGTTTACACATCAAAAGAGGGAAAATTTAAGTACCTTGAAATTTTGGACTTACAGTCACCAATGCTTATCTCCCGGCAATCTAGGAACTTGCGATTATTTCAATATAAATACAAGTGATTTTTCTGAGTTAGTTAGTTCAGCCAGGAGTTCAGTTCAGCCGGGCGTGTGCTGGAAGTAGGGAAAACTCCATTCATCCGAGTTGGTCGGTTCGGCATTTGATCTCCATTAATTAGAGTTAGAGCTGAGTGTCACATTGCCTGCCCCAACTGCAAGACTAACTCTAAATGAAATAAATCATCGATTTAACTCATCCAAGTTGTGGAAATTTGTTCCTTATAGTTTATCTTGTACCCACAGCTTGAGACTCCGACTTTTTCAACCAACCCCCGGCAACAACACAGCGTAGAGAACGGCCGCCAGAGAAACTGTTCGGACCTCCACTGGGGTGTTACAAGTACAATTTAACAAAGTGTAAATCCAAGTGGAAAAATTACTAAGCCAGGCTTAATTAAAAGGATTATTCAGCACAAGAATTATTACAGACAAGAATAAACTGCGTTTAGAGATTATATGCAAGTTATGAATTGGTATAAAGAGTTGCGTCTTTAATGTTAAAAGTCCTATTATGATGTTGTTTAGATTCTACTCAATATTATTAACTTAGATATATAGTGATAGAGAAAACTATTGTTTTGGGCTGAAAAAAGTTTACTAAGTTAACAAAACAGACTAATTTGACTGTCAGTAGTTTATTTGCAACTATTTATTTTGATACTTTTACATTATTATACCTTGTAAAACTAATGTAAAAAAATAATATCAAAAGGTTTTAGAACAAATTCGGCAATTTCTTAAAGGAAAAACATAAAAAAAGTATTTTATTTAAAAAATAAAAGATATATTAAAAAATAATAAGAACCTCCTAAAATTTGTTGCACAAATGCTACTTTCTTTTCAATAACTCTTAGCAGCCTATTGTCAACATCTGATGTTAGAGTTGCAATTTTAGCAGCTGGTAAGTTGTTTGCAGCAACTTTAACTGCCTCCCAAAGGTCACACTTGCTGTTGAATTGCCTTCCATTAGAATAAATATCTCTCTTGAGGATGCTCCACAGGTTCTCAATGGGATTCAAGTCACAGCTATTTGAAGGCCAGTCCATAAGAGAATCTTCAACAAATCCCTTTTCTTTCAACCAGGATTTAGTAAACTTTGATGCATGACTTGGTGCATTGTCTTGCATAAAGATTGTAGATCTATGCTTGGCTAAAGACTGGTTATCAAGCCATTCAAAGAAATATTGCTCTAGAAAATCACAGTAACTTTTGGAATTCATTTTAACCCTGCCTTTCACTTTAAATGGACCCATGAGCTCTTTACCAATAATCTCATCCCATACCATGATCCCACCGCCGCCTTGTTGGCGTTTAAAAAAAATTTCTTGAGTCATGTTGCTTGCAAACCCATCCATCAGGCCCATCAAGAGTGATCCTTGATTCGTCTATAAAAAGTACTTTACTTTACTGAAATCAGTTTTCATGTATTTTTTTGCCCACTGCAATCTTCTTTCCTTATGTCTTTTTGATAGGAGCTCCAGCAGCCTCAAATATGAACGCATTTGACACATTTGGGTTTCTTATTAATTCTCTTCAGCTATGTGATAGATCTCACTCTGTTAAATTCCTGAATTCAGCCTGAGACTTTTTTCTTGGTTGAATTCCTATTTGATATATTTTCATGATTGTTTGATGATCCCTTTTCAAATCCTTAGAAATTTGAAGCGAAAACTTTCCTTTGATCATATAGTTCTTTTCATTTACTGTTAGTTCTTTTTACTAGCCATAATACTAAATTATAGTTCTTGCAAATAATCTCTTGACACTGCAAATTACTATAATTACTGAAAAATACTAAATATCAATCTGAAATTGAAAATTTGGAATTAATTGCTTTCATGCTTACTCACTATACATAATAGTACAAATTATTTCATTGTAAAGATCTTATGGAACAACAAGCCAGTAATCAACTAGAATAGAAGTTGAGTCCAACTGACCAAAAAACCACCAGGGCAAATTGATAGGTGGTTTAAATAATAACCTGGGAGATTCAATTCTGTTACAGGCATGTCTATTCTGTAAGCATTGATTGGCTAATAATTTCAGTGTGTATATTGAGCTCCATAAATATTGAGCACAATATCCACTCTTGAATATTCACCTTCCTGCGGAAAGTGTTTGTCAGCTTTTTGATTTATTGCATATAAGTTACATTGGATTTTGTTACTTTGATTGTTTGTCAACTGTGTGTACGATATTTTTGTCACCAGTTTTTTATTTTGTCTTCGTTGCCCGTCTGTATTATCTTTGGACGTTTTTTGAAAATTTTGTGTTGTGAGGGGGTCAAGTCATACGATGACTTCGTCTCCACAGCCTTCAACTTCAGATGCTGTTCCAATGGTGACTCCTTCACCATCAGTATGTGCAAAGAGCCCTGTGAAGACGTAGGCTACTACCTGCAAATGCAGGAAAAATATAAGGACTTCATGACGGAAAATGAGCTGGTTGTTATCTCAGAAGTCGTCAACGTAATTGCAGCAAAGACCATCTCCCTGCTGACATCTGATGCAAAAACATGAAAGTTTATTGGTATCAGCAGGGAGAATATGGAAGAAGCCCGAAAAAGTTTTAAAATTGCCCCTTGTGTGTTGGCGAGACGTTCCCGTGTTATGTGGGATGTTCTGTTGAATTCAGAAACAGAAGCCAAAAACCTGGCAGGTAGTAAATGGCCAAGAATATATGGTTACAGACCGAATATATAGGCAAGAGGAAGACCAGAATTTTGAGACACGGAGTACCAGTAGAGATATCGTGTGACCATGTGGGGGCCTTCTTTGCAAGGTATAGATCCGTGGAGGAGGTGGCACGAGTGGCCAGCAAGGCTGGTGTACCCACAGAAGACGTGTGTAAATGTTATCGTGGACCGGCAAAACTTTCTGAAAGTCCAAGACATTTTGTTTTGCTGGGGCAGGAATTTGTTCATTGTAGTAGAGGGGAGGAGCTGGCGTGCAGCGTGGCGGGGCACATGTATAAAACGTGCCCCGGAAGAAAACAAGGTGAAGAACAAGTTCCACCAGCAACACTGCAAGTGTCAAAAGATGCAATGGTGGAGGCAAAAAAGTCCAACCTGAAAAGCGGAGTGAACGAGTGGACGAAGGTGGTTAGGAGAGGAAAGAAAGTTGCTTCCCCTCCTCCTCAACATGAGAAACCACCATCTCCTGGAAAAAAAGAAGCCTCGTAAAGAGGAACAACAACAACAACAACAAGAGCAAAAGCAGCAACAACAAAACCAGCCACAGAAACGACAACAAGAAAAACAACAAGAAGGAGAAAAACAACAACAACAACAAAAAATGGAGGTAGAGATGCCTCCTCCACGTTCCTCATCTTTGAAGAGAGGGCGGGAGGAGGAGGAAGAAGGAGTACAAAAGAAAGGGAAAGTGGACGAAGTTTAACGTGGCAGGGCAGAATGGGTCATGGTTGCCGCAAGAGCCCAATCTGCCCCTACATCTCCAGTAAAAACTGTAACTGTAAAGGGGAAGTGTCAGTCCGCATCCCCAGTTAGAGCTACATTGTCCCCTTCACCCACCCACCCCCTTACAAACTGTAACTCCTTCCTCCCAACACACTTCCCACCCAGAAAATCTCCCTACTCAACCAGAATCCCCCTCCTCCCAATTGAAAACACCCTCCCCTAGCAAGAGCCAACCTTCTCATAAAAAGAAGAAAAAGAAAAGGATTAATCCCTTTACAAGAGAAAATATATGCCAGGTTGACAGGTCAGCCTTAGAGAGGGACCTTTCTACCCAGAAGAAGGCTCTCCTAAGGCCACTGTTTAAATTGTTATCAATTGACGGAAAGTCGATTGAGGACCCCAAAAATTTCCCCAATGCTCCCAGAGTAATGACCCTAATTCATAACAATGGGGGAAACCTTAAAGTGTGGGACTTCCTACAGGGGGCTGTGGAAGCCTTTCCAAATATAAAAAGGGCCCAGATAGGATCAAAATATTTACAAAAACTTGCTAATTTTTGTGCGGGAAGGGTCCCGGTTATCCTCCATCCTTCTTTATATAGAGCAATAAAACTAACATTCCCTACGGACGTCGGCGGAATTGTCCTGGACGGACGAATTACGTCCGATATTGGCACCAGTTCTCTGGGACAATCAGTTAGGGTCCCTGTTCCCACAGATTTTTGCTCTGTATGTAACCAGAAGTAATTTTCTGCTTTCTTTTTCAGGTCTAAATAGATGTCAATTAAGTTAGCCAGCTTGAATGCAAAGGGCCTTAGGGATCGGTGTAAGGCTGCCTGCCTACTTCGGGACTTCTTGTCCTTCGGTGTGGATGTCGCCGCAATCCAAGAGATTCACTTTGTTTGCAAGGCCAATTCCTGTGTGCTGTCTAACGACTTTGTTGTCTATTCAGCATATGGGAACCGGCTGGCCAGAGGAGTTTCTATGCTGGTTAAGCGTACCCTGGACATGAAGGTGGATCTTGTCCATGTTGGTGCCGAGGGCTGGCTGATCATAGCCGATATTGCAGTGAAAAGCAATGCATTTCAATTGGTTGTGGTTTATGCGCCCAACAACCAGGAGGAGCGCATCTCGTTTTTTTGGCAGTTGGAGCCCTTCCTGGTGGATTCAATGCAACTCGTCTTAGTGGGTGACTGGAATGCCATCCTGGACCCCAAGTTAGATAGAGGGCGGGGAGCCTGCAGGAAAGCACGTGATCATAGCTTGGTTAATCTTATCAAAGATTTCGGTCTTGTCGATAGATACCACGTCGATCACAAGGGTGGGAAAATGTGGACGTGGGCCATTAGTTGGCCTTCTACCAAGGTAGCTAGCTACCTTGATAGAATGTTAGTTCGAGAAGCCGACATAGATCTGTTAGATTGTTCCATGTTCCACTGGTTAGGTTACACGGACAACAAACTTGTTTCTGCCCAGGTAAATTTAGAAAATAGGGTTAGAATGGCTGGTTAATGGAAGTTCAACGTGTCCTTACTGGACAGGCAGGACTTCCAGTGCCAGCTAATTAACTTAGTGCAGCGGGCGTTAACTGGGGGAGTCATTGGGAATAAGTGGTGGGAGAACCTTAAGAATAGTATTAGGTCTTTCACCACCAAGTTCAGCAAACGGTTTAAAGTAGATAAGGTTGACAAGGTGAAGACACTTAGAGCAAATTACTCCCGGGCAATGGCTGGTGGGGATCCCCTAGAGATAGCCATAGCTAAGGAGGATGTGGAGCAGACAAATAGCGATCATTACATGGGCCAGGTAGTTAGACATAGGTTAAGCAAGATGTCTTCCGAAGCTGTGAACATGGGTGAAGAACTGCGCAAGGAAGAGATTCGCCGAGGCGGTGACCGGTACATTCGAGAGGTTCGCAACCCGGAGGGACATACTCTTCGGTCGACTGATGACATGTGCAAGGCGTTTCGGTAGCATTTCGAGATCCTGTTTACCAAGGATCCTGGTCTCCGTGATGAGTTTTGCAGCTATTTGGCTGACTTCCCCCGGCTTTTGCAGCTCACTGCGAGGGAGAGATTACAGAGGGCGAAGGCTACACAGCTTTGAAGAAGGTCGGCAGAGCCAAATCGCTGGATCTCGAAGGTTTGCCCTATGAATTCTACTTGAGGCTGTCTCACATCTGTGTCCTGATTTTGACTGTCGTTTTCAACAACTGGTTCCGCTGCTGGATTAGCCTCCTGTATCAATCCACACGGCTGTGGTACAGGTGAACGGAAAGTTGTCAGGCATTCTGGCGCTGTCTAGGTCGGTCCGACAGGATTGTCCACTGTAGACCCTACTTTATGCTTTGGCGTTGGAGCCCCTCCTTCACCGGCTAAGGGACAAGGCATGCAGTCCGGCCCTATGTGGAATTGCTGTCCCTGGTGGTGCTCAAGCCAGGGTTTCCGCGTATGCCGATGACGTCATTACTTTCGTGTCCTCCTGGAGTGACATCAAGGTGGTACAGAAGGCGCTTGAACAGTACAAACAGGTGACAGGGGTCAAGATTAACCGCAACAAGTCAGCATTCTTGGAGTGTGGTTTGGGTCCGATCTCCAGTTGGAGAAAAATTGGTCTGACGTACTGGCAAAGGTCGGCGCATCGGCCAAGATTTGGCGTCGAAGGAATTTGTCCTTAAAGGGTTTGGCTGAGGCGTGTGCTACATATGTCTTTCCCATTATCCTTTACCGGTTGTCAGTACTTCCACTTTGTAAACGGCGTAGGGAGGCGATCAAGCGTTTGCTATTCTCCATTTTGTAGAGAGGACACAAACATTACGTCGACAAATGTGTCTGTTCCCAATGTCCGTGTCACGGGGGTCTGGGAATGCCATACCTGATGGGCCATAAGGTTGCGTCAAGGTTGGTTTTTCTCAGGCGAGCGATTTTGGAAGACTCATTGCTGAGGGGGATAGTGAGGGACATGTTCCCTAGCCTTACTATCACTCCCCCCGTCTCAAGGCGGTGACGTAAGCCTCGAGGGTGATTGAGTTTTCTCCTCGACTGTGTGCCGGCCCTGTGGGCCATTCCACAGTACAATGACCTTTCACGGCCTAGGAGTCTTCTATCATGGGTTAGTGGAGGGCGTCGTGAAGGATCCATTACGTGATGTGCTCCACTTGTCGGAGGATGAGTTTCGCTCGTTCTGGTCTTGGGCGCTGGGTAGCAATTATCTCAACAACTCTGAGTTTTCGCTCACTTGGCGATTAGCACAGAATCGGTTGACTCTCAATGACAAAGCCTTCATATGGGGCCTGGCAGATTTGCCAGATTGTGAACGCTGTGACCTCGGCTTGGAAGAAACGGCTTCGCCCTCTATGGGACTGGGTCGGCGAGTTGACTGCTCGTATCGCACTGCGAGAGCTTGTGCTCATTGATCGTGCATTTGCCTGCAACAATGTGTCACTCCCATTTTCTGGGATGAAGCGTATGGTGTTTCTGTCACTGCTAGCCACAGCTCAAATGGTGATTTGGACGACACGAAAGGAGGAAGTCTTGCGAGGTCAGCGTCTTTCACATCAGGATCTGATCCGTTATTTTGAGCATCAGCTCAAAATAAGGATTAGAACTGATTGGAAACGTTTGACTTCAACAGACTTCAGCAAAAGGTGGGTAAATGTGGCGAGCCTGGTTTGCGTGAACGGGGCTAGTCTTGATTTTCTCTTTTAGATCTGCTGGTTACATCAGGGTGGATTCCTGTGGAACCCTTTCCTGGTTAAGGTAGCTCTCTTTTGTGTACCTAGTTAAAGTGAATGAATGTGTTCCTAGCCTTTACCCGGCTTTCTCTTTTGTTATGATCCAAGTCGAGATTCCCAACCCCCCAATTTGTTTTGGCCTCCTTTTATCTCAGATGGTTCAGCCTTTTATTGTCCCATTCCATTAATTTTTACCCCCCCCACTCCCTTAGCGAGTGTGCTTCTTGATTTCGCCATTTGGCGGAATACAGCGGCCACTCTTTTTTCTGGGATGGATGGTTCTTACTAACATTGATTATTATTTTAGTTTAAAAATTTGTTGTATTTTCAGTTTATTTTTGGGTTCATCCCCCTTCCATCATTTCATTAAATGTTTTATATTATACTATATTGTACATATTTTTGTACATATATTTTATATTGTATATAAATACATTTTTATTGTCATGGGTTATTTCCCCACTTTTTTAGGTGTCCCTTGTAAGTTTGTGGCATTGTGGTGTATGAAGGATTGGGAGTTGATGAATAGGTTCTTGTGGTGATTGTGCAAATTGTCGTGATAGTGTTTAGCTAGGTATAGGATAGTTCAGTGAGTACCAACCTCTTCCCCCTCCCCTTTTCAGCCTTGTGCTACAATTTTGTATTTTTACAAAATAAATATTATATTCACCTTCCTGCAGGGGGACAAAAGAAGACAGCCATGTTGAAAGGTAAGTTATTTGACTTCTACAGATAACACATATCTGAATTTTACATAAAATATTTGACAATTATAAGTGGGCATTGATATTAGTACTCTCAGTTTGTGGAAAACCTCAAAATGTGAGCAAAGAAATGAACCCTGAATATTTTAATAATGACAATGGTGTTGATTATTTATTGGAAGGATTGGACAAATTATTCAAGAACATCATATGCTGTATATACAAATTTTTTAAATGTTCCACTGAGACAGAAACATTAATATGGCTATGTGATTTTATTTGAGCAAAAAAACAAATGTAAAAAGTACGAGATGGTAACCCTTGATGCTGTACTAGCATTCAAGCTCCTTGAAATGAACAAAAATTATTTGGGATTTAAAGAATAATAGTGTCATGATGTTTGACCCAAAAAATTCATGTTCATTTCACATCAACTGGAAACTACTGCTTAAATATGAGAAATAGTACTGAAGGTGGTTTTTGATTGGAAGGATTACACTAGTGAGGAGATCTTGATGATTAACAGCAAACTATCTTTTGGTCAGAAAAAGAATGTAGTTTTAAAAATGCATAAACAGTTTGGACATATATCTTATGACAGATTGTTGGCCTTGTTACAAAGATCTGGAACATGTATTCCAAGTATTGAATCACTTGTAAGAAAGGTTTGCACAGATGTGTGTTGTGTGCTGTAAATTTAGAAGACCAAAAGCTAAAACTATTGTTGGTTTTTCTCTTGCAAGTGATTTTCACCAAGTTTTGGCAATGAATTTGCATGAATTATCAAGATTTTTATTATTTGCATATCATAGCAGATTGAGCTTTTTTGGTTATAAAAGCTAAAAATTACTTATTAAATATATATGGATATAGTCCATACTAAATTGTATTTGGTAGAAATTCAAATCTCCCATCTGCCTTAGCAATCCTCCAGCCCTTAATGGCAAGCCAATCAAATAATGGGAAAACATGACAGGTTTGCATGAAGTTTGAAAAGCATTCATTGCCTCAGAAAAGATGAAATGACATGAAAAAAGATGTCATGTTTAAAAAAGATATGACAAGCTTTACATAAATAGAAAAAATTTTGACTGGTGAAAAGTATATTTTTTGAGGGATAATAAATGGCATGGACCTGGTTGCGTCACTGGCCAGGACAATGTGGTGATCTTTATATGAAGGTTCCTATGTATGAGTACATGAAAGTAAGATATTGAAATGTTGATCAAGAAAGTTAACCAATCAAAACACAGTTGAAACAGAAATTGAAAACAAAAGTGAATTGCAAAATTTAACTAGTCAGGATAACAATAATGAAGATAAATATTGTCCATCAAATACCAACATATGGGAAAGTAGTGAGAATGAAAAATTTAATAATTCCAAGTCATACAGCACTGGAAATGTTTGAAAATACTAAGTGATAACAATATAAGAAGATTGTTAGCCGGTGAAACCCTGGCTGTGATTATGTCATTTGTTTGGCCACATTATACCGTGAATTAATTTATAACGGCAATAATCAAAAAACATGTCCCTATTAAATGCTTTGTGGATAATAAGGATTTATATGAAGTTACCTACTCCAAAAGTCAAGTAGATGAAAAGAGGCTAAGGGTAGAGATTAAACTCTAAAGAAAATGTTGGAACAGAATAAAAGTACAGCAACTGATTAGATTCCTATAGCAAAACAAATTGTCGGCGTTATGACAAAATGTAGTGATTGTGGACACCTTATATTATCCTATTTGAAGGGGTTTTTTTTTTGTATTACCAATTCCTACCTACCATATTTCCATCAGACTGTATTCTAACATAAACAGTATACAAAAAATTTCAAAAAAAAGAGGGAAAACAAAAAAGGAAAAAGAAAATATATTAAAGATTGTTAATTTGTTAAATAGATCAAATTTATATTTACTACCCAGCACAAATATTGGACTGATAGCCTTCAGGTAATGTAAACTTTTGCTTTAATAAGTTGACTTGTTCCACATGCAGTTAAAATGGGTCTGTCCATTGAATTCTATATAAACTTATAGTTTTGCACTGGGATATTTAAAATCCATTTACCTTTGGCTGGAATTTATATTTTAACCCAAACTTCATGTAGGGTAATTCCATCTCAAATCATCCAGAAAAAAACATCTTTGACACCCTTAACTCTCAGATTTTTTTCAAATTTTCACCATATGTTGGTATCATAGAAACTAGAAAATCCTGAAAATTTGAGCGTCTAACTCTAAGCGGTTCCGGAAATGTCGCACTTTTAGTATTTTATGAAAATCGTGTTTTGTTGCAAATTTCCGCCATTTTGAATTTACATTTTTGGGCATAAGTCCATTTTTAGACAAGGTTCAGTCTTGAAAATTTGCACTAAAATGGTTTTCCACATGAGGAATCCAAAAATCATATCTAAAACCTCTGAAAATGAACTGTTTTTGAGTTATTGAACTTTTAAGCCGAGGTTTGGGTATTGGTCTCGCGCGTCCCAAAAAAACATGTGGCACTATGGGAAATTGAATTTTTTTTGTTTCTACACATTCTTGATAGTCTGAACTTGAATTCCTCCAAAAATGGTGTTTGGTTCTTTTCTCGTTAGCTCACAATTGAACCTCAAAGATGGGCCAATCACAGTGGACATTCCCAAATTAACTGCATCATGTGGTGTGGATACAATGTATTTGCAGCATTTATGAACCCATAAAAATTGTCATGTGATTAACCCATTTTTTAGGTTTAATTGTGAACTTGGGAAGAAAGAACAGAAGCCCATTTTTCTGGTAATCAATGCAGGGGATATGGATACTAAGAAACAGTACCTATGCCGGGTGCGTATGTGGTATGATAGTACATTAAAGTCAAAAACTATCAAGACAACACAACATCTTATGAGTGTAAGGCAACATATGCTGTCACAGTTTTATCATAATCCTCGTCAGAAATAGTAAAGCTCCTTCCACTTGAGTTTGTTGTAGGTACATGGATGCTACAAATGATGTTTTTGAAAGGAACAGGACACTGGTCAGCATTGGAAGGCCAGTTGAATATTTTACGTGGACCATGGGGGTGCATGAACTGAACATCAACATCACCTTCATTGAGGTTTACTTTCTGCACCAATCCGACCCACCAGAATGAGTTGTACACACATGTTATATATGTTGAAGGAGCAATATCTCCAATGTCAACATGAGTGAGGATTTTAAAGTCGTGAATATCAACAAAGGATTCATCCTCACTACAGAGTTTGTGTCCAATCTTGCATCCTGATTGTGGAACAAAGTGATGGCTACTTCTCGTCCCGGGTACTGTTTTCCCATCCACAAACCTCTTCTTCATTCTATTCCTCACCTCAACCATGTCTTCCTTGTCAATTCCAAAGAACACAATGGACTTCATTTCTGCTTGGCACACTTCCAGTAATGCTTTGTAAGTTAGAATCTGGTTGTTCAATGGTCTCTGCAAGCTTCGCTTTGCTGCATGCCGTTTAACAGCACCACCAATCCCATCAGAAGGGGATTTTCCATGGCTGGTTGCAAAAAATATCCACTCAGCATCGATACCATAATCATCTTTGTGAAAGCACAGATTAAGAAAGTTTTTAAAATTCTTATATTGGGCACCACAACCATCTGAAGCATAGTAGATTTTGTTGATACCTGTGAGATGTTGTTTGATGAAATCTGTCATCATGGTCTGTATTTTGTGAACAAAGCAAGTGTCATGTGTATTGTCATCAGAGATAAAACATAGCGAATGATGTTGTAGAAATCCATCTTTGTCTTTGTAGTATATTACAAGGGGGTGAAGAGTGCAGTACTCTTTGCTCCAGTGAAAACTTTGTATCTCATTCTGAATGAGAAACTGATAGTTTTCAGCGAAATCACCCAACACCATGACCTCATTTTTTCCCAAATTTTCTTTTTTTGCCTTCACATAACGTGCTTGGGCTTTGGCAAGGTACGAGTGTCTTGTCATTTCATTAATCTTCTCCACCAGAAGCAATTTGTACTCCCCATATGTTGTTGTAAGTGTCATCAGGGCAGCTCGATCAGTTGTCTGCCATTGGCAGTAGTGGAATTCAGATTCCATATCCAGGTGTGATAGTTCATCCTCCAGGAACTGTTTGAGGGCTTCACTCCCAGGACATGATTCACAACGATGCATCATACAGACCCGGTTATCTGTGTTACAAACCAGTTTCTGAATCAAGTCTTTGTATGTGCATTTCCAGTCAATTGCATCCACAAGCAACACTGCATTTTGATGAGTGCTGCACACACAAACTGAATGAGTCCCTGATGAGCCAGCAGGGACACACCACTTTGGCCTGAGAGAGCAGAACTTGGAGAAACCAATTTTCACATTTGGATATTTTTCTTTGAATGCAGCAAATTGTTGTTTATTAAAAAAAAGAAAAGGATTTTTGGCAATGAAAAATAAACATTGTTTTTAAAAGTTTCAAAGAAAAAAGTCAGCTTCAAGGTTTTACAAACTAAGTTAGAATTTCTAAAAATAGCACAAATGAGATTTGTATTAAGAATGCCCAATGGGTAGTTATTAAATAAACATTATTATTATTTTTTGTTTTTATTAATTACCATTTATTTAATTAAAAAAAGAATATAATTTTATTACATATAAAATCATTTAAACTGTTTTTTTAATTTCTAGGCTATTATTGATTAAAATATTTAAATGAATTTTTAAATATTATTATATACTTCTTAAACTAAATTCATTTTTTTACAAAACATTCTACAATACGAGAAAAATGTGAATTAAGTTTTATCTTGAAAAAGAATGGGAGTCAAAATTTCAAAATCTGTTGGGAACAAATATAACTAAATACTGAAGATGCAGTGAAAAGCTTCATTAAGGTATTCATGTACAATCATGACAGTCAGAATGTAAAAGAGAACTGATCCATTTTGTAAATTATGAAATAGACATTATTTGTGAATGGCTTAGAAAACTTCTGGTGGTTACAGGATGCAATAATAGAAGTTGTTCATACAGAATGGAAACATATTGAATTCTATATTGCAAATAATTTCAGAGATAAATTTAAATATAATTAAAGATTAATTCTTCTTTATTCCTTTCGTCCTCATCCGGTTACATGGCTTTACCTGCTACTTGCATCAAACAAAATAGTTTCATCCAACTTAGAGAAACATCAGAAAGCAGTAATACCACTTCTTAAAGGAACAGCAAGTCAAAATAAAATTCAAGTTTTCCTGTTTGTGATGAAGTCAAGTGACTCCTTGTACACAGCTCTGTCTGAAGTGAGGCCCCTGAAACTGCCCATCTTTGAGGTTCAATTGTGAGCTAACGAGAAAAGAACCAAACACCATTTTTGGAGGAATTCAAGTTCAGACTATCAAGAATGTGTAGAAACAAAAAAAATTCAATTTCCCATAGGGCCACATGTTCTTTTGGGACGCGCGAGACCAATACCCAAACCTCGGCTTAAAAGTTCAATAACTCAAAAACAGTTCATTTTCAGAGGTTTTAGATATGATTTTTGGATTCCTCATGTGGAAAACCATTTTAGTGCAAATTTTCAAGACTGAACTTTGTCTAGAAATGGATTTATGCCCAAAAATGTAAATTCAAAATGGCGGAAATTTGCAACAAAACATGATTTTCATAAAATACTAAAAGTGCGATATTTCCGGAACCGCTTAGAGTTAGACGCTCAAATTTTCAGGATTTTCTAGTTTCTATGATACCAACATATGGTGAAAATTTGAAAAAAATCTGAGACGTAAGGGTGTCGAGGTCTGGATGATTTGACATGGAATGACCCTGTAGCAATCCCCCTAGGCAGTACCTCTCCCTGTATAAGGAGCTGGGTTTATTACCCAGCACCTGAGGCCTCCCAAAAGGGGGAAATGCCAAAGAGGCTTGGTAAATTTTCCATGGTATTACTGTTAACCCACCATAAGTCTCGATTTTGGTTCCCATCCGGTTGTGACATTGGTGCACTGGTGGATATCTATGAATTTATTTGATTTTAACTTCACTGGGTTTTGGATTAAAATGAGATTTTTGAAGGCTGAGATTTAATTCTGATTTTAATCCAAAACCCAGTGAAGTTATATCAGATTAGATCAATAAAGGTGGAAACAGAAGGGCCAAGGAGGAAAACCAGAAAACTGCCATGGTATGCCTGCTTTACATCAAGGGCTATCAGAAAAGATTCAGAAGATTTGTGGTCTATACACAAATAGTATTCAGATGGAGCTCTACTTGACAGAAAAATCTGTCAAGTAAAGCCTAATATGAGGGAAAAAATCAAGAAATGTGTTGTGATGTTCGTGCGAGCATAAATAGAACCTGCTTGGTGGATTGAGGCACTCTTCAGTAGACAGCAAACCTGGTGACGAGGATGAGATAATTTGACAAGCTTCGAATGAACGAAACATTACCCCCTAAATAACAACATGCATAAAACCTCGAATTAACGAAATATTACCCCCTCAACAGGAAAAAAAAAGAAAAATATATATATATATATATATATTCGAATTCGACAACGACACAAGTAAAACTTTAAATTAACAATGCGAGTAAAACTTCAAACTTGGAATTGACAGCAAAAAGAAAAAAAAAAGTACTCGAATTCAACAACAGCATGAGTAACAAACTTCAAAAATAACAAATTATTTCAAAAGAAATGGCTCTCTCTATGCCAACAATAGAGCCCCTAGATTGGGAAGACTCCAACCAGGAGCAAGCATGGAGAGAATGGAGTGAACATATCGAAGACACATTTACAGCGTTTGATATAATAGATGATAAACGACAACTATCACTCTTTCGATTTTATGGAGGAAAGAAACTGAAAAATATCCTCAAAACCTTAACAGCGGAGATACTACCAGGCCAAGTAGAGCCTACATACAAAACAACAAAAATAGCACTGGATGAATATTTCATCCAGAAAACAAATAAAGTCTTTGAAAGATATAAATTCAGGATGCTTAGTCAAGAAAATGGAAAGTCAACACACAACTATGTCACCCGGCTATGCATACAAGTAGATAAATGCAACTTTGACGAATACAGCCTGGACAAGACCAATTAATAGAAAAATGCTCGTCAAGCAAATTACGCCGAGCCTATTTGAAAGAAACTGATTTAACAGTAGAGGAAGTACTTCAAAAAGCATTCATATTTGAATCCACTGAAACACAAGCTAAACAAATAAAAGAGAATGAAAGAGAGCACTCAAATATCCACAAAATTACAACCAATTACAAGCAACAATAACAACGAGATAACAGTGGGTATAGGAAACTATTCAGGGACAACAACCCATTAAAAAACAGTTATAAAATGCTACGGGTGTGATGGCTCTGACCACACACATGGTCAAACAAAATGCCCGGCATTTGGGAAAAATGTAACTACTGTGGAGTAATAGATCACTTTGAAAAAACATAAAAAACGAATAGTGGTAAATGAAGAGGTCAGACGGACACAATTACGTCCAACCAGTATCAACAAATCTGAATAATTCAGACAGCCAGGCATTCGTTTTTCAGGTGAAACTATTCGTTCAGCAGATAGCGAAATTGTCCATATTGACGACGTAACAGTTGAAATATAAATAGATTCTGGAGCAGACATCAACCCTATCGACGGCAAAACATTGAAAGAAATTCTTAAAGTACGACCAAACTTAACATTAAAAGAAACAAATTGTAAACCAAAAGCCTATGGGAATATTCTAATACCATTAAGAGTAGAATTTTTCGCAACGCTGACAAATGGTCCCAGAAGAAAAGCCCACAAA
Source organism: Ascarosepion bandense (assembly GCA_037127315.1). NCBI lineage: Eukaryota > Metazoa > Mollusca > Cephalopoda > Sepiida > Sepiidae > Ascarosepion > Ascarosepion bandense. The sequence continues at coordinate 1,206,979 of JBBBDQ010002387.1, read as the reverse complement.
GTATTTGTTACAAAGGCATATCAAGGTGATAACATTAAGTGGGTCAGCATTGAACTAGGGTTTATCACCACCCGACAGGTGAAATCGATTGCAACAAAAAGTATCCTGAAATCAACAAAAGAAATTCTAGATCGACACCTACCTTCGTTGGAAAGATTAGGAAGAATGAAAAACTTCCAACTTAAAATTAGACTAGACAACAATGTTGTACCTGTTGCACAACTGCCAAGACAGACACCATTTCATATCCAACAAGCAGTAGAGGAAAAAATAAAAAAATCAATGAAATGCTATAAAATGATATCATCGAAAGAGTGGAAGGACCCACTCCGAAAATAAACGGAGAAATTAGAATATGTGCCGACTTACGCGTGCCAAATAAAGCAATGAAATGAACCCGCTATCAAATACCAACAGTTGAACAATTACTGAGTGAAATTGGCAATGCAAACGTTTTCTCAAAAATCGACCTAAACTCTTATTACCACCAAATAGAACTGGATCCTGAATCTAAGGACATCACAACCTTTTCACGCAATTCCGGAATCTACCGATATAAGGTACTGGTTATGGGCATTACATCTGCAGCCGAAGAAGGGCAATGATTGCTTCAACAAATCCTTCAGAAAATCCCTAACTGCTGCAATGGGGCAGACAACATTCTAATCTGGGGCAAAGACACAAGAGAACATAACAAAACCTTAGATATGGTATTAAGCACCTTGAAAGAAAACAACCTCACAATTGCAAAGCACAAAAGTATATTCCATAGTGAAGAAATCAAATTCTATGATTTTATAATGTCCAATACAGGGATTAGACCGATTGACTCAAAAATAAAAGCAATCAGAAATTTCAAAAACCCTGAAAACGTCCAGGATATACATAGTTTCTTTGGTTTAATCAATGACCTCGCAAAGTTTATTCCGTGACTAGCAACACTCAGTGAACCATTAAAAAAGTTAACGCAAGCAAATATGGAATGGCAGTGGACAGAGGAAGAAGAATCTTGTTTTCTCAAGCTGAAGAATGCAGTCATTGAGAGCAAACCACTCATGCACTCTGATCCAAAATTGCAAATATCTATTATAGTAGATGCTAGTCCTGTGGGACTAAGAGAAATACTTTGCCAAAACAAACAAGAGATACTCCCCATCTACTACACATCCAGAACTCTAACCAGAGGTGAACGCCGGTACTGTCAATTAGAAAAAGAAGCCCTAGCTAATGGATGGGCTTGCGAAAAATTCCACTTTTACCTTTATGGGAAGAACTTTCTTCTAATGACCGACCATCAAGCATTAACAACTAACTTTAATCCTAAAGGTAAGCCCTCCACACGAATTTTGCAATGGATTTTACGTCTACAACAATATGATTATACAATAAAACACATTAGCGGTAAAGATTAACCCAGCAGACATACTCTCTTGGCAACCTATGGAGTATCAAAAAATAGTCTCACCTAAAGAAGAGATTGCTGAAGGATTTATCAACACAGTCATAGATAACAACATTCCAAAATCAATCACCTTGTTGGAAATCTCAGCGAGATCCAACCGTCACAGCAGTGAAAAATGCAATACAACAAGACGACTGGACCCATAAGTTAACGAAACCCTTTAAACACATAAGGAAGGAACTGACAACAAAACGAGGCATAGTTATATGCGGAACCAGAATTATTATACCCCAAAACCTACGAAAATGAATCCTGAAATTGGCGCATGAGACACAAATGGGGATAATGAAAACAAAAGGCCTGCTTAGAACTAAAGTATGGTGGCTCAATATAGACAAAGACATAGAGGCTGCCATAAGCCGATGTATCCCGTGTACAACATTAGACCCGAAGAGAAACCACCATCCAGTGCATATGGCCGAAATGAAAGGCCCCTGGGAAATATTCCACGTAGATATTTGTGGAAATCCCTAGCAGGGATTATGTAATCAGAATAATTGGTGCGGGATCAAGATCACCTGAGGCATTCATTACCAAATCCATCAAGGCTGATACAATCATATCGACAATCCAAAAGTGTTTCTATACACATGACATTCCAGCGATTATCGTTTCAGATAATGGACCCTAGTTCATTTCCTCAGTTCTTTCACTTCTGCAAAGAATTGGGTATCCAACACCAAAAGATAACTCCTGATCATCCCCAAGCTAATGGAGAGATCAAGCGGTTCTTCGCAACCATGTTGAAAGCCATTCGAGCGATGAGGACAGAAGGAAAGGACTGGAGAAAACATCTAGGAAAATTCCTAATGTATTACCGTAATAGTCCACATGCTATGACAGGAGAAACTCCAGCTAAGCTACTCATGGGTAGGGAAGTAAACATCCACATACCAGGATTACAAAAGAGGCCTGAAAACCAAGCTTGGAGAACAGCATGGCAAAAAGAGAAAAAAGGAAAAGACAAATTGAAACATCGCACAGATCCAAAAAATAAAGCTAAACAAACTAACATAAAACCCGGAGATGTCATACTACTTAAAATAAACACAACACACTAACAACAGTTTACCACCCAACACCATGGCGAGTAAAAGAACGCAGAGGCAACTCTGCAATTGTAACATGAGGTGACAAACTTATTTTACGACACACATCACAAATGAAAAGAATACCCGAAGACAGGACTCAGCAACAATCAAGAGATGATGACTTCCCTTTTAACGACAACCTGGGGGGGGGGGGGGGGCAGAAAATATAGAGCATGAGAGAGAGAAAGAGCGAGGATGAGGAGAAAGAAGAAGCAGATATCCCTAAAACGAACAAAATGCCATATAAGAAAACCCCGAAGATATGCAGGCAGCAGTTCGGAACAAAAGGGAAACAATCTGAATACAAAGGAGGGAGCAGATGTGATGTCCGCGCGAGTATAAATAGAACCAGCGCAGTAGATTGAGGAACTCTTCAGTAGACAGCAAATGTGTGTACTCTATTCCTTGCAGTTGTAGCAAAGAACAAGCTGCCTTCCAAAAGTAAAACTAGAACATCAAAATTTCATTGTGAGATGTGAGACAAAAGTAAAATCAGGTATGGTTGATCATGAATAGGGGGAAAAAGAGTAACCATCATTGAAAATACTAGACAAGGAAGAAAACTGGAGTTAGACATCTAATAGAATCAGCACATATGCAAACAGACATAGCATAAAAATAAATATGATATGAGAGCTGCTAATGAAGAAAGGAAGACAAATGACAGCAAGTCAGTAGCACCTGTAGCAAAAGAAAAAATCTTTACACAGAATTGTCCCACAGTGATTTAAAGCATTGACTTGTAAATTTGGTGACGTACTAATTTTGAGTTTAATTACTGGGCCAGGCAGTACATACTTTAGCATACTAAAAATAAGAATGAGACAGATATGAACAGTGGAACAAGAACAGTCTACTTTGTAGATTAAATAAAAGGTTCAGTTTGGAATTTCCTGTAGGTTACCTAGATTGATATATATCTGATGAAAGCCAGAAAGCATAACAGCAGAAACGTTGTGACAGCAACAACAAAAATGAGGACAATAGTCCACATGTAAATAATGATAACTCTTCATTCCAGAAATCCAGACAAAATTTATCACCATTCTTTAACCCTAGAATGTCTATGATCTCTTTCTGAAAGATTTTAGACATGGTATTGACACTAAATAGTAGCATCTTCTAGTGGTACAACTGTTTGTAATGAACATAATTATGTAGTGATATGATTTCTCTAGCTTAACTTGATGGTACACACGTCAAAAAAGAGGCCCAGTTTGCTAGAAACCTTGAACAGAGGTCAGCAATAAGGTCATCAACAGAAGCTTCTCTCTTGTCTTCACTTATGTCTATGCAGACTCTCATTTCACCAATCTTCTTGGGAACTACTACTATTGTAGGTGTGAATTTTGTGAGTTCTCTATGATACCCAGTTGTTCCATTCACTTGAGAAGTTGATATAGAGCCTGACCTTGACTACAGAAATCTTCCCCATTCAATAGTGAAGGAAACAGATCTGCAAAAGAATGATGAGAACATAAAATGGATTATATTTAGGGTTTGAACAATGTTAGCACTAAAATAAGTTTTGTAATGAAGAGAGAGTAGCATCCACAATATATACTGTGGATTTTCTATCTTTAAACTAGATCTTTGAAAAATCCAGGAACAAGGTGTATCCATATGTGTAAATCTTAACTAAAATTTCTTGAAATTCTAGTTTGCTATATATATTGTAGTCTGTGTTAAAACATTCATGCTGGCACCAATGTCAATTAGAAATTTAATTGGTGTGCTATTTACACTGACCATCACTATTAGAGCTTTGGTTGTGGGTGCCAGTATATCTCAGATCAAAAAGACAGCTTCATAACTAGAAGGGTAAGACATTCCTAGTTCTTCACCCATCTCTTACAGAGAAACATTGGAGGAAATATGTCTTATCTTCTGTTTTAACCTCACCAACCAACATTCTCACAAAGTGATTTGATTTGAGATAGTTGAAACTCTCAATTCACTGTCAACATTCTTAGTCTGGTATAGTAAACAACCATATTCTCTTTTGGACTTTGCAGAAAATTTGAATATTTCATGGGGAAATATTCTATAAGAGAGTGTTTTATTCTCTTATATTCCACCAGCACTTCCATGTCGTTTATGAGTTGTCTAATACCAATTCCTTTTTCCTTATATACAAAGGTGTCGTTGATATCAAACTTTGTTCCCAGAATAATGAAAAGGCATTGTTTTTTTCTATGTATAATGAACATGGCAGGTACTCGAATTTTTCTTCCTATTTGTGCCTGTGGTGCATTTGTCACTATATATAAGAAATGGTGGAGAGGTTTTCTTTTGATTAATCCCTTTTTTTTACTAATAAAAACTAGTCCTTGTTTAAGGAGATTTCATTATCCTCATTACCAAAATGTAGTGTCTTACAGCTCATGAAAGACTAATGCATCAGAGATCTGTTAAGAATACCCTTAAGAAAACACAACTACCAGTTAAAGACTTCTTGCACACACAAGAGACAAGTTAAAATCTACTTATCCACATATAACCCCACTTTTGCCCTATGTTAATTAGAAAGGAATCCTATGTAGTCAATGATGTCACTACATCAAACACAGACTTCCTAAAAAAACAAAAAAAATTCTTTTAAATGAAGTTTTTGTTTTATTTGTAAGATAAAAGCCTAATGCTAATCCATAAATAAAAAAGAAACAAATTTACAGACGTAAATAAAGATATTTCACATTTTTAAAACATTGATAAAAACATTGACTTATTGAACCTTGTTGTCTCAGGCTATTGCTGATTGAGGTAGGTTTTGTTTTGATGGTTAAGTGATGGAGTTTACAGCTAACCCCTGCAGAGAAAAGACTATGAAAAGGAGGCAATGCATGCTCAAAACAAGGAATAAAACAAAACTGTCAAACAAACTTGAATACAATTTAATAATAATAATAATAATAATAATAGTAATTAAGTGAAAGAGAAAAGGAGTACTTAAAAAGAATTCATAAGTCTAGAGAAATAAAATTTATAAAACAAATGATTGTATATGTATAGGTGTGAGCATAATATATGTCGGTATAAAAATATGCAGGAATATATATATATGTAGGGACCTCCACAAAAAATGTGATATTTAAAATTTAAAATGAATTTTTTTAAATTAAAAATCTTTCTTAAAGCTTATATTTTAGTTTTAATTTTAAGCTAATAGATTAAATTTAATATTACCAAAAACTAAAATAATTTGCTGTATTTCAAAAACTAATTTAAATGGACAGGGTTTGCTAATAGCTGATTAGGGCTTTTTTCAGTCATCTTTCATCGCAATGTAGTTTTCTTTATTAAAATATCTTCTAAAAACAAAATATACTTTTCTGAAACTTTATTTAAGGAACATTAGCTGATTTAAAGTATAATATCATTGGAACCAACTATACTTAAATATCACAGAAATGCATTTTTTAACATGATAGTAGCTCTTTTGACAGCCTGATGACAGGTCTAAAGTAATTAAAGACTTTATCTGTCAAACATAATTTAAGAAAATGACATGAGCATCTTTTTTAAATTATTTTTAAGTACTCAGTAATCTTAAAAATTTAGGAAAATATTTTTCATAATCTAATGGCTTTATTAAATTTTAGAAATGCTAACTTTAAATTTACTATAGTTATCACTCTTATTTTCTGGTATCATTTATGGCCACATATAGTTATAAAAATCAGGACATTTATACACATACAAAAATATTAAACATTCTTTTAAAAATATATTGGTGTTTGATGATTCATATTAAGCTTTTCCATTTATGATTAGTAAATATAGTTTTCTGAAAGGCTGAAATTAATATAGAATTTTAAGAGATTTAAAATTCATTAGTCATCAAAAATCTTTTCTTAAAACAATACTGTCCATAATATAGCTTTATTTATAAAAGCAATTAAAAGCTTTTCTAATTAAATATTTTATTGCATTTTTATTTTATGATTCAGAGTAATTTTTGGCAAATGGTGTTTCTGTTTGACAAAAACAAATTGATGATTTAAATTCTCCAAGGAATCCTGCTTTTAACTAATATATAAATATGAAGAGACTGAAATTTTAATTTCTTGAGAAATTTCATAAAATTAATTTACCAATGTAAAAAAACATTTTTACCAAGATTTTCTAACAAAATAAAAATTTCAAAAATAATTTAATCCATTTGTGAATAAGTCCTGAAAATTTCATTAAAAATCAGTAAAATAGTCCAGAAATATGCCTCAAATGTGTTAAATTTGAGATATCTTAGCTATTTTAGCTTTCTGCTTCTCCATTTACTTGAGGTAATGCAAACTTGATGTTATGTGTTTAAATCCATAACTGTTTGCAAAACCTTTAAAAGAGTAACTTGTGAATTGTTTTTTTATTACTGACAAATTCAATAGTAATTCCCCAATGTGAGAAGAAATTTTTCTATTTTCCTATAACACAATTGTCTCTCACGGGATCAATCTTTATTAGTTCTATATACTATCTAGAGAAATAATCTATAGTGACAATATATTGGTGTACTTGATAAGTAAAAATATGTGAACCAATTATTTGCCATGGACCTTGAGGAAGTAATAATACCTCTAATTTTTATTTTTTTATTTTGTTTTTGTTGGATGATGTACATTACAAAACATGAAATACTCCTTCAAATCCTGATATATTCTAGGCCACCACACTAATTCTTTGGCTCTCTTTTGACATGTTTAATCCCAAGTAACTAATACAAAGTATCATTAATATATCTGCTTTAAATTTTTCTAGTATAATAATTCTGTCCTAAAACCATAGTAAATCATCATGTACTACAATTCATTCTGACTTGGAAAATATGGCCTTATACATTTTAGTCTTCCTTCTTTATGTGTGCAGCCATTTCGTGTGAGGTGGATTATTTCCTGTAATACCTGTTGAGTAGCTATTTTTATTTAATTTAATTTCTTATCTGATGCTGGTCTGGTTCTTACCACAAAGTCTGTGCATATGGCAACAATGCTATTACTATCAGTAGTGGATTAAGGACTTCTTAATAATGTATCTGATACAACTCGTGCCTTCCTTGGAACATGTTCTGTTACTGGGTTATATCTTCTCTTGCCATCTCTTTCTTGAAATAGAGCTACTTGGCAACAGTAACTGCTAGTGCCACCTTTAACTACTGTAGGTTCAGCTGGATCATATGATAAAATTGAATTCTTTTACTTTTTTTAAAAGATTTCTCTTGTGGGCAATCCTACACCCATACAGTTTCTTTTTTTAATAATTCAATTCATTGGTAGTATTATTTCAGTAAGAATTTGACTAAGTATCTCACCATGCCGATTATACAACAGAGACATAATTCGCTTAAATTTGCAGGTAAATCCTGAAAGGCTTTTAGTCTATCCTTGCTGGGTTAAATTCCATCATGAGGCCAAAATATTCTTGCCATTTTGAATTCAGCCTTTTTTTTTTTTAAGCTTGCATTCAGCTTTTTGCAATGTTTAAAGAACAATTTTTAGTCTTTTATCATATTCTACTCTAGCTATAGTTCTACTATAGATTGGAACATTGTCAATAATTATTTGACTCCTTGTCAGTAACATTGACACTCCTCTTTGAAATATTTCCAAAGTTGATGTTATACCAAAAGGTAATCTTTTGAAGCAATATCTCCTAAAAAGAGTACTGAATGTTATGAATAGATTGTTTTCTTTACTTAACAGAAATTGGTAGAATCTGCTAGTGGTATCCAATTTAGAAAAAATACTATCTCCATGTAAAATATCATCTAAATTTGGTAACATGTAATCATATGTTACCAAATAGGAGATATTACATTGTAATGTCTCCTTTTTACTGCTAGATTTTAGTTCTTCAGATCTACACATTTCCAAATCTTTTTTACATACCAAGCAGTTGTTTCTTTAACCTTTATTTCCTTCGTTTTCTAGTTTATTCTATTATTTCACTTTTAGTAAAATAGAGAATGGGACCCTACTAGCTGTTATTCAGGAGGATACTGTATTCTTCCAGAACGATTTTAAATGGATTTCCACTCATACAACCGCCAGCGTCAAATGAACTCTATTGCATTTCACTAAATTTATTTTAATTGCAGTTTGTCTAGACAATAAGTTATCTCCCTTCACACATTTAATAACATTTCCTATATATGATGTTAAATTGTTATTTTTGCGGTGGTAATAAATTTAATAATACACTTGTTGACTATTCCTCCAGAACTTATGAGGATGCCATTTGGTTTTAAAAAGATTTTTTTTTTTCCCCTATGTTTGGGTTGAAATAATGTTTTATGCTCGCACCTATGTGAATCGTAAACTTCATCACCATTTTACAAATATTTTAATTTTTATATCAAGGGTCGTTATTTATTTTTGTTAGGTCGAAGAAATATCTCTTTTCTTCATTTTTATTGTTTATATTTACGTACGTTAGCCCATTAAGGTCATAGGTCAACAATAAGTAATCCTTTGTCACTACTGGTTATAAAAAAGCGAGTTGGAAATTTTTAAAAAATGAAAAATACGGAGGACAAGCGGTACAACAATCAAGAAATCGGTCTTGTTGATGTTAAAAAAATAAATGCAATTTCTTTAAACCTGACATGAAAAAGTTGAAAATTCTATTTTTTATTAAAATCAGCAGAAATAATAAATTTATTTTACACACTAAGTTAAGTATAAAAAATTAGTTAAATTTTAAATACGTTTTTTAAAAATTAAACTTCATTTTTTATATTTGTTGTTTTTCATTTTTTTCTCAATGCAATCTTATTGATTACAGCCTAAACTTTCCGATTGACAAAAAAAAAAAAAACAAATTGGAAAAATTTCAATATTTAAACAATTTTAGGGAGGGGGGAAGCTCAGTTTTTCATAACGTTATAGTAAAATCGATCGTCCATTTTGGAGCCACTCGCCGGTACGACATTACAACTACCTGCAAATTTGTTGATTATCACATTTTTTTTTTTTTACTTTTTTCAGTGCAATCTTATCGATTAAACCCTAAACTTTCCGATTGAGAAAAGACATTTGTAAAAATTTCAACATTTAAACAATTTTAGGGTGGGGGAGCCTCAGTTTTTCATACAACCTTATAGTAAAATTGGATCCTGATTCCTGTGCAATTAACTTTTTGCTTGCACAAAAAGTCAACAACTGAATCCTTTGCGAAATATTTGAATCAAGCCATTCTTGGAGTTTCCGAGGAAGATGCCATCGTAAGAACTGAAGAAAACTTGAAAAAGACAAAAACAAGAGCAACAACTCGTCAAAAAAAAAAAAAAAAAGACAAAAGCGACCCCAACGCGAATGCTTCCAAAATGGAGGATCAATTTACTATAACGTTGTATGAGAAACTGAGCCTCTTAAAATTGTTTAAATATTGAATTTTTTTTTTTTCGATAACCGAAAACTTTGTAATAATCGATAAGAGTGCGCTGAAAAAAGAAAATAAAAAACAACAAATTTAAGTAGTCTCCTTCAGGTCCGCCAACAAAATATATTTTATCGAAGTCAATGAATAAGGTAATGTTGCAGAGCACGGGTACAATAATATTCTGATTTTAAAATTTATTGAACTAAAAAGGATGTGATACAAAAAAAATAATTGATATTGAATTAATTTGCTGTCACAAAAAAAAAATTAACTTCCGTCAAAACGAGAACTCTAACGGTTACAAAAATGAAAAAGAATTCTAAAAAATGTTCATTAATCATTCAAATATGGCATTTTACAATTTTAGTTTCTTAAAATACATCTTTTAAAATATCGTCATCAGTAATCGAAAGAATTCCAAAATCGCACTGAAAAACTACATTTTACACAAGTAAATATTTATTGAAGAATCCCCTCACACACTCAAAATCTGAAAGAAAATAAATTTACTTTTTAAATTGTTCACGATGTATCGAAATGAGGGGACAAAAATCATTTAAAAACTTTACTAACAAATAACATATCCATTTACAATTATTAATTCATAAGTGAATAAGTGTTGAGTATTTCATTTAAAAATAGTTTAATTCCCTGATTTTTTTTTTTTGGTAAATCTTTAAAAACAAGTGGTAGTGTCCTTTTGAGATTTATGATTTTTGTTTGGTTTCATTACGGGGAAAAAAGGTATCCATTTTTTTTTGTTGTTTGTTGAGTTTTTTGGATGGTATCTTTTTAGTTTTTTTATATATAAAGTTTTATATTACAACATAAAAGGAAATGAAGTGCCATCAGGACATATTTCATATTTTAAATGGTGAAAAAGATTTTTTGGAAATACTTTACTTCAATCGTTCTTCTGTGAATTTCTGATTTGCAGGGACGAAGAGCATCAATCACTTGTTAAAGTCAGTTTCCATTTTTTAGTGACTCGGACGTAGTTACTCGTCCGAGATTGGAAGTAAGTAACCAACCAAAAACATTCATTCATATTCTGTAAACTTGAAGTTGATAATTTTTCTGTGACAACTACATACTTTCTGTTTCATATATATTTTTATTTTTCATAATTTTAAATATTTTCTAGTGGCTGAAGAAACACAAAAACAGGCGATTTTTAACATGAAAAACCGTTCTATGGTGATCATTATTTCCCGGCTAGTGAGAAAATCAGTTTCCCGATGAAATGTGGAAGATGCGATTAAGAAAAGCATGTGTATGCAATAATCTTCTTTTTTTTTTTTTTCTTTTTGCAATAAAACTTAAAACATCAAAACTTTTATATTAAAATAAATTAAATAGATAAGTAAACAATAAACATTTAATTTAAATGTTTATATTGTTTACTTAATGAAATTGAAAACAAAATTATAGTTACCAGTGACTGAAAAAATGAAAAAAATCTGTCTTACTGGCTGGAACGAAAAGAAAAATAATGCAAGCAGTAAGGCAGACACTGATTTTTTTTTTTTTTTTTTTACTTCTTTGCGGGGTTTGATTAGGTGGATGACGGAACGGGGGTTGCCAGGAGCAAACATACTAAGAGCCACAAGGGATAGGGAGACGTGGAGAACCATGATCGCCTACGTCCTGAAGGGACAGGGTAGATAGAAGAAGAAGAATGATTTGGATGTAATTATTTCTTTTCCTACTACTCTTCTACTTGTATAATGGAATTTTTCAGGTAATGAACTTGTAGGTCTCATACATTGACACCCACACACACACATACATACATACGCATGGTCACGCGGCGTCTACATGACAGTCGTAGTTCCCGCCAAAAACGAGGCCTTTAAAAAAACCGAAAACAGCACGTGAGACAGCAGTTAGGATTTCGTCCCGGGGCGAGGGCAGACAAGAACAGACAAGAACAGACATGCCTCCCTAACTCATACAAACACACGCGCACTAATTGCGGGTAGCAGTTAGTGGCGCAAATATTTTTTATTCTCTTAATTTTCTTCTCTGACATTAACTTTCATTGAAACCGGACTCTACAACTTCTTATGCATGCTTTCTCAACCCTAGGTAACCTTTTTCAATATATTGTTTTTCCGTTTACTTTCGCCTTCTTGTTCATTCATAAATCTTGCTTCAAACCTTAACGAATGTTACGTCGAGTCGACCGTTAAAATATAAATTAGTAAGTGGACGGCCTTCATCCACTACAAACTGCCTTTGGAATTCCAGTATGAACTTTAGGAAGATGTATAAAACTATTATTAATAAGGTCTATTTTTAAATTTTAATGACTTTCTTTTCATGCAATAATGTTTAAATGTTTTTGTTTTGGTAAATTTTTGTTTTGTCCCCCGAAGGCCTTTACCCCTTCAAAACTTTCTAAAATATCCTTAATTCCGTGCAAATGTACATGCTGAACTCAAATTGATAATTGTTTCTTGAAGAAACCTACCTTTCTTTCATGGTATCGACCCTAAATACATCGGACTATATCTCACCCCTTTCTACTGTTGTCATCACTGATTCACCACTGAATTAATTGAAGCGTAGGTTTCTTTTTTTCAGTCGATTTTCTCCATTTTTGAGTAATTACTCCTCGAATTGTTCGGTTTCAGAACGCATTTTGCGCGTAGAGATCGAAAAAAAAGGACGAAAATTCGTAAAACTACGCGTGAATTCAGTCAGCAGTTAATAACATTTTTGAACCGTGGTTACGGGGTGAGATAAACAGCGACAAGAAGTTCCATATTTTTCTGCTCGATATAATGAAAAAAAGGTATGTATCTTCAATAAACAATTACCGATTTGAGTTCAGCACATACATTTGCACGGAAATTGGAATGTTTTTGAAAGATTTGAAAGGGTAAAGGCCTTCGGGGAACAAAACCAAAATTTGTGGTAAACTTTTGATTTGTTCCCCGAATGCTTACCCCTTTAAATTTTTCCAAAACATTCTTATTTCCGTGCAAATGTAAATGCTGAACTCAAATCGATAATTGTTTATTGAAGAAACCTACCTTTATTGATGTTAAGGGCCAGAAAAAAATCGAACTTCTTCCAGCTGTTTATCTCATCCCTAACCGCCATTGAAATCTCTCATTTACCGCTGAATGACTTCATGCTGATTAAGCTAATTTTTGCCTATTTATTTCCTTTGTGCAATTACTACGCGATTTGTTTTGTTTCGGAACTCAATTTCAGTCGAAAATTGCGTGGGCTGTAGTTTTTGGTAAAATTTCGTTTTAATTCCCGTCGCTGTTCCCCTTCAAACTTATCCCAAATATAGCATTATTTCCGTGCAAATGTATATGCTGGACTGAAATCAAGTGTCAATTAGTGAAGAAACTAACTTGTTTTTTATCGAAATGTCCATAAAGAAAACGAACTAGATATCTCGTCCATTTTCTCCCGTAACTCTCATGAAGTCATGTAATTAACTACAGAATGACGGACTGCGTAAGGGAACGAAATTGGGGGCCGTTTACATCCGCCTGTTTACTTCCGGTTAGGGAAGTAATGCGCTTGTTGTTTTCGGTACACAACTTCAGCAGAAAGTTGCGTGTTTTTTGGAAAAAAGCGCATTACTTCCCTAACCGGAAGTAAACAGGCGGATGTAAACGGGTCAGATTTCGTTACCGCCATTCTGCAGTCAATTACATGACTTCATGAGAGTTACAGGAGATATAGTTCGTTTTCTTAATGGACATTCAAAGCAAAAAGGGAAAGTTTCTTCACTAACTAACACTTGATTTGAGTTCGGCATATACATTTGCACATAGATAATGCTATTTTGGATAAGTTTGAAGAGGAAAAGCAACGGGAATTAAAACGAAATTTTACCGAATTTTTTTTAAGATAGTTAACTTTCAAATAGATATTTCTTTAAGAAGGTTAACTTTCAAATTTATGAAAATAAGTGTAGTTTAATTAACCTTCTAAATGCATTGCGTGTTTTTTGTTTTTGTTTTTTCCTTTTTTTCAGAAAAAAGTTAACTTTCAAATATATGAAAATAAGTGATAACTGTAGTTTTAACCTTCAAATGAATCAAATATATGAAAATATATTTGCGTGATTTTTTTCCCTTTTTTATGAAAATAAGTGATAATTGTAGTTTTACTTAATTTTTTACGACGAAAGTTAACTTTCAATTATATGAAAATAAGTGACGAGTGTAGTTTAATTAACCTTCAAATATATAATACGAAAAAAGGAAAAAAATACACGCAATAACCTTAACCCTGACCCAATTATCACTTATTTTCATATATTTGAAAGTTAACTTTCTTCTCAAATTAAGTACACGCAACTTTCTTAAATTCATTACCAAGAAAAAAAAAAACGAAAAATAAACGCAATAACCCTAACCCTATATTTGTATTTCTTAAAAAAATATTCTACAAAACAAAAAGGAGAAAAAAAACGCAAATACACGCAAATTTTAGCAAAAATTGAATTCCGAAACAAAACAAATCGCATAGTAATTGCACAAAGGAAATAAATAGGCCGAAATAAGAATCCTACGCCTGAAGTCATTCTGCACTAAATCAGATATGAGAACCGTAGTAAGGGGTGAGATATAGTTCGATTTTTTTCTGATCGATAAGATAAAAAAAAGGTAGGTTTCTTCAATAAACAATTATCGATTTGAGTTCAACATATACATTTGCACGGAAATAAGGATGTTTTAGAAAGATTTGAAGGTGTAAAGGCCTTCGGGGAACAAATCAAAAATTTACCAGCATTTTTTTCTTTTTTAGTTTTTAGGATTGGTTAAATTTTTAATAATTAATTTCCATTCCAAACAAAAACTTACCTACTTGGATTTTTAGGTAAATTAACAAAGAATTATGCTTCTCTTGTTATAGTTCTTTTCTTCACTGTCACCTGGCGTTAGATATCTGCGCATATCTCATTGCTTTTTTAAAGTTAAAAGCAATGCGACATGCACAGATATGTCGAAGCCTATTGCTCTTATTTGTCATGGAGATGTTGCTGACAACTGAAGCCTTATCAGTGTCACTTTTCGGTCAAGATCAAAGTGTAGTATTTATTCTCAGATAATCACTGCCTGTTCGCCTGCCAGGAAGCAATGACTAGCTAAGACTAGCAATGACCAGCTAAGACCAGCTTTGTACCCAGTTACCGCATAAGTGGGGCTGGGTAATGTATGACCAATTGTCTGAGCGTATGCGCTCAGGTTCCCCAGGTTAAAAACAGACCTTGTGTCACAACTCGCTCCAGTGGGAGAGTAGGGTAAATCAAAAGTGTAGTATTTGTTCTTAGATACTTACTTCCTGCCCGCTGGCCGGGAAGCAATGACAAGATTAGACTAGCTTTTGACCAGCTAAGACCAGCTTTGTACCCAGTTACCGCATAAGCGGGGGCTGGGTAATCTTTGACCAATGGCCTGAGCATAAGTGCTCAGGTTTCCAATGTTAAAAACTGACCTTGTGTCACAACTCGCTCCAGTGAGGGATGGGTAGGGTAAATATCAAGTGTAGTATCTGTTTTTGCATACTCACTTCCTGGCCGCTGACCGGGAAGCAATGAGCAGCTAAGACTAGCTTTTGACAAGCAATGACTAGCTTTGACAAGCTATGACCAGCTAAGACCAGCTTTACACCCAGTTACCGCATAAGCTGGATAATCTTTGACCAATGGCCTGAGCATACGTGCTCAGGTTCCCCATGTTAAAAACTGACCTTGTGTCACAACTCGCTCCAGTGGGGGAGTAGGGTAAATCAAAAGTGTAGTATCTGTTCTAAGATACTCACTGCCTGCTTTGCCGGCCGGGAAGCAATAACCAGCTAAGCTTAGCATGACTAGTTAAAACATACTTTGTACCCAGTTACCGCAAAAATTGGCTGGGTAATCTTTGACCAATGGCCTGAGCGTGCGCACCCAGGTTGCCCACGTTTAAAACTGACCTTATATCACAACTCGCTCCAGTGGGGGAGTAAGGTAAATCAAAGATGTAGTATCTGTTCTCAGATACTCACTGCCTGTTCGCCAACCGAGAAGCAATAACCAGCTAAGACTAGCTTATGACCAGCTTTGTACCCAGTTACCGCGTAAGCGGGGGCTAGGTAATCTTTGACCAATGACCTGAGTGTACGCGCTCAGGTTCCCGAGGTTAAAAACTGACCTTGTGTCAACTCGCTCCAGTCAGAGAGTGAGGTAAATCTCCAGGATCAAAGTGTAGTATCTGATACCACTTCCTGCCTGCCGGCGTGGAAGTTGTGGCCAGTTAAGACTAGCTTTTGATCAGCTTTGACAAGTAATGACCAGCTTTGACAAGCATGACCAGCTTAGACCAGCTTTGTACCCAGTTACCGCGGAGGCCGAGTAATCTTCGACCAATGGCCTGAGCGGATGCACTCAGGTTCCCCACAATAAAAACTGACCTTGTGTCACAACTCGCCCCAGTGGGGGAGTAGGATAAATCTCCAGTTTACCCTACTCCGCCCTACTAAGTGTAGTATCTGTTCTCAGATACCACTTCCTGCCTGTCGGCGTGGAAGCAATGACATTGTGTGACTCGCTCCAGTGGGGAAGTGGGCTAAATTTCGGATCAAAGTTTAATATCTGTTCTCAGATACTCACTGCCTGCTCGCCGGCCGTGTTCGGAAGCAATGACTAGCTAAGACCAGTTTTGACAAACTAAGACCAGATTTGTATCCAGTTACCGTGTAAGCGTGGGCTGGGTAATGTTTGACCAGTGGCCTGAGCGTACGCGCGCAAGTTCCCCACTTTAAAAACTAACATTGTGCCACAACTCGCCCATGTGGGGGAGTAAGGTAAATCCCGACTAGCTAAGACTAGTTTTTGACCCGCTTTGACAAGACAAGTTTCGTACCCAGTTGCCGCGTAAGCGGGGAGTGGATAATATTTTACCAGTGGCCTGAGAGTACGCGCTTAGGTTCCCCACGTTAAAAACTGACCTTGTGTCACAACTTGCTCCAGTGTGGGAGTAGGGTAAATCTCGGATCAAAGTGTAATATCTGTTCTCAGAGACTTACCTCCTGCTCGTTGGCCGCCTGCAGCACTCGCCACTTGGTGGCGGTGGGTAGGTTCAAGCTATGACCAGGGAAGACTAGCTTTGTACCCAGTTACTGCGTAAGCATGGTCTGTGCAATCTTTGACCAG
The DNA here is from genome assembly GCA_037127315.1 of Ascarosepion bandense. NCBI lineage: Eukaryota > Metazoa > Mollusca > Cephalopoda > Sepiida > Sepiidae > Ascarosepion > Ascarosepion bandense. The sequence goes on along the minus strand of JBBBDQ010002387.1, from coordinate 1,189,884 downwards.
TGACTTGAGCGTTAACAAATCAAAATTTATTAAGTAAATCATCGAGCTTTATATTCGACCTAAACAGAATGCAGAAAGCAATGGACGGCCGTTTCGTCCTATATTTGGGTCTCTTCAGCAGTGCGCATCCACTACCAGGAATTGAACCCAGACAGTTTTAGTTATTAAGCTGATGTTATACCAACTGTACCACGAGCCCTAGTGACGAAGAGGTAACGAATTAAGCTCGATGAAGTGCGCCCCTCCTCACGAATTCCGTGGTGGAGCTAATCCAAGCTCCTTTGCCCATAAGATAGTGCCTCCCCAAGACACGACTTCTCCAACCAAGCCGCTAAATCCATAGCGTGTTTCGTGGTTGACGCACAGAGATATAATTCAAGATGTAGTAAGAGGATTTGAACAATTATTAAGTAAATAATTGAGCTTTATATTCAACCTCAACAGAATGCAGAAAGCACTGATATATATATATATATATATATATATATAAAACTTTTAATTTGTTAACAAATCCACACAACAAACAATAATTTCATAACAATAATTATAATATTCACATACCTACACGTCCACCCATACCAGGCCAAACGTCAATGAACATACGTAAAGGGCCGCCATCTCATAATGCAAACAGACAAAACTACAAAACATTCCCCAAAACACAGAATGTACAATACCACAACTACTACTACTACAAATCCCTGTACGGAAATACACTCACCCACCAGAGACCACCCAGACATACAAGCACCACATTCTTCAACTTATGGAATGTTATGGCTATTACTGCTGAGTTGGTTCTTTCGCCTAAACATCCAAAACTTGTTGAATGGCTTTCGCCGCTGAAATGAATAGTCAAAGAGAAAAGGAAAGATACAGAGACACTACAGGGACAGTTTGGACACTGATTTTATTTTTTGGTTCCAACGACCTCTTGTTGGGGAAATTCCTTCCCGAACAGTTTGGCACGTCTTTACCATCCAAAGTCCAACAGAGAAAGAGATCGAGTTTATTTTTGGCACCAGGAGGCCACAAAAAGAACATCACAGACCTAAGAAAAGATCTTAAAGCATTCAAACGGAAATTTAGACTTCTTGAAACACTACATAACAAAAACAACACTACCGATAACTCAATAGTAAAAAATAAATCTAAATATTGCCCTAACAAAAACAATAATTCAAATGAAATGAACATATTCTTTGAAAAAATCTGGGATACAGTCTTTCAAAACGAACACAACACCCATAGCAATCTCACACACAAGCAAAGACGAGCACTAGAAAACATCCGTAAGAACAATGATATAATAATAAAGGAAGCAGACAAAGACGATGCTGTAGTCATTATGAACAAAACTTATTACCAAACAAATATTCAAGATATGCTCGGAGACGAAAATAACTACAAAGAAATCAACCAGAATATAGATGAAAAAATCATATCAAAAATAAAAATGCTCTGCCTTATACACAGTAGAATATTAACGAAAAAAGAAAAGGATTTCCTTACAGACTTTACTTCAAAAACCAGTAATTTTTACGGACTTCCAAAGATACACAAATCAGACAATTAAAACAGCTATCCAGGAACAAAAATCGGAATACATCCACACCCCAAACCCTACAGATCTTAAATTAAGACCAATTGTAGCAGGACCAGCCTGCCCTATAAGCAGATTGAGCAATTTAATTAACAAAATATTACAGCCTTATACCACAAAAATAAAAAGTTACATCAGAGACAGCATACATTTTCTAAGTTTCCTGCCAAACGAAGTAGACCCAGATACACTCTTAGTAACTTGTGACGTAAACAGCCTGTACAGCAACATACCCCACGAACTAGGAAAACAAGCCATTACATTTTGGATAGAAAAACACCCAGAAATACTTCCCACACGCGTCACAAAAGAATTTATTTTACAAAGTATAGATCTAATTTTACACAACAATTCCTTCCAGTTTAACAACAAAAGTTATATACAAATAACAGGTACCGCGATGGGAACAAAAATGGCACCAACATATGCAACACTCACCCTAGCATATCTAGAAGAAAACCTATACATCCAAATAGGGCATAAATATGGGGAAAATATAAAAAAATTCACGAAATCATGGAAAAGATTCCTGGATGACTGTTTTATCTTTTGGAAATCAACATGGGGGACATAAACAAACTACACAACATACTACAACACCTCCATATCAAAATCAAGTTCACACAAGAATATAGTTATAAAGAATTACCATTTCTAGACATACTCATAAAAACGAAAACAACCACATCACAGACATTTACCACAAACCCACAGACACCCAACAATACTTCCACTTCAAGAGTCACCATTCAAAAAGCTGTTTAAAATCCATCCCCTATTCCCTAACACGACGAATTTGCACGATAGTAACTGACAAAACCCTCCGTAAAATTCGCCTAGAAGAATTATGAAAAACATTACAAATGAGAGGATACCCCACATCACTAATAGACAAGGGTTTTCAACTAGCAAGAAAAATACCTTTAGAATCCCTCCGGAATCAAAAAAAAAAAAAACAACATGAAAAACACGAAAAAGAAGAAAACATTCTAGCATACGTTTCCACTCACAATAAAACAATCCAGAATTATTCACAAATATCAAAGCCCACATGGAATTACGCAACAATATTGAAAAAATAAAAGAAATGTTAAAGACAACCAAAATAATTAACAGCAAATGCCAGCCCAAAAATTTAAAAGACATCCTAACTTCATCGAAATTCGAACAACAACACACAACACAGGGGGTCATAAAATGCAACATAATAATAGAAGGAAAACACTTCCAGTTCGAAAATGCAACTACATTCGAAATAAAATCGGACCTGAGCGGCAACTCAAAAAATGTAGTTTACGCTCTCAAATGCGACAAATGCGCAAAGATATACATAGGAGCGACACAATGCTTGAACAATAGGATTTCGCTTCATAAAAGCAATATAAAATTATTACGTAACAGGAAATTATATGTTTCCCAACATCTGCATGAATGTAGTGATGGCAAATTTAGTGTCGTACCATTATATCAAAAGACAAATTATGAAATATTAATAATGCAGGAAGAAAGATTCATAAAAAAATACAAGCCTTCGCTTAACAAAACAACATGATAACACACACACACCGAAAAACATACAGAAACACGCATACATACACACACACACAACTCACATACATATACACACACCAAACTCAAAAGATAACCCCAAACAATAACAGAGAACCAGACGACCCATAAAAACAAATCCAAAACATACAGACGAAATAAATAAAAAACGCTCACACACACAGACACACACTCGCGTGCGCGCCAAATTCAAAACACCGTCAAAGCAATAAAGAACAACCAAATGACCGATTATAAGATAAGCCAAGGCGACTAGAGGATAATTTTTACAAACTAAAAAGGTCACCCCAGACCAAAACCACTTAAAATTGGGATAAACACTTGATTCTTTCATCTGTTTATTTATTTATCTGTTTATCCATTTAGACACATACTGATGTGGAAAAAACAGACCATTCAACATACCCACATTTGATTTATTTTATTTTATTTTATCTTATTTTATTTTGTTTTACTGATTTTATTTATCTTCTTATTTTTGTACTTACTTATTTATAAAACAAAAACCTCGCAACCAGAAATAAAAGGAACTCAAACGAAAAACCACAAATTTATTAGCCTGAAGAGAGTCAATTTTAGACTCGAAACACATGTAGCGTCACAAATACCATTATGGACACTTAATGTATCATAAGATGTATAATTACAAAAACAATAAATATACACTTTAAAGAAAATGTTCACGGCTTCTCACACTTATTATATATATATATATATATATATATATATATATTGTTACATGTTAAGTGTAGCAAGAGAAAAAAATGATTAACCAAAACTCAGAAATAAATCACAGACAAATATTTAATTTACAAAACACTCCAAATGAAATATTTACAAATATATAATTTCGTTGCATTCAAAACAAGAAACATAGAGTTTACTACTGGCAAGTGTTACGAGGAGAGCAGGGGAAGATAAGGTCAGTATCTTTACCCAGTTAAGTTGGCGAGGAAATTAAGTATTATACTTTTTTGAAATCCTCAAATGAGTATATAAAGAATAATTTTAATAATGTCAATGAAAGAGTCAAAAATATGTATTTACCCATATAGTTCCTTTAGGTTTTCTTTCAGGTTTTAGTTGGTCGGCAACTTTTCTTAAAGCTTCTTTCAGCAGGATATAAATACTTGAATCACCACCATCAGCCAACCCTGGTAACAAGTGACTGTTCTCTGCCCAAAACCTATTTTTATTTGCATATTTCTATACCCTTTCGAATTCTCTTGATTGTACTGGAACATTCTAGTACCTTCCAAACGTTCTATTTCTAATTTCCTTATTTTTACGAGTACTTCATGAATTAAAACTTTTTTGGAACAACACTTAGGACTCAATAGAATCCGTCAGTGAAGTATACGACTACAAATATTTTTGTATTTTGTATATTTAACCCTAATTTAAAATTTAGAAAATCTCTTTTTTATATAAAACTTTAATTAGATCACAGTTTGTAATATGAAACGGCAGCGTGTTAATATTTATTGTTTAAAAGTTTATATTAGTATCGTGTAGCTGGAAATATCGCCAGTTAGCAACCAATACTAATAAAGATAAGATTAGAGGTAATAGTGTATATATGAAAGAAAGGGGGGAGATCATGCAGTTAAAAGTGAATATCGTGGTACTAATGTTAATACCAAAATGGTTTATCGTTTCTAGATATCCTAACTTTAACTTTTGTAATTTTACCATGATTGTAAGGTTAGTTCTTTAATGTGCTTGCAGTTTACTGTGGTTTCATGCCTCTGGTTTAGTAATATGTTGTTTCATTTACCGATTTAGATGTTCTGGCCTGTTTGAGGATTTTCCATTTAATCTTAGGTGTTTTATTTTCGTTCTTTAACTTCCAAAAATATCTAAAGATTGATGTCATATTTTATTTCTCCTTGTTATTGAAGGATGAGAGGTGATTCTAAAAGCGCTTTTTAAAAACGTTCATAGTGTTTCCAATATAAGTTTTAGCATCCTTGGATGAAGTCGAACACATATATACCAGGGATTTTGTTATGCATTTATTAGGTATGGGGCGTTAGTTCGACTTTCTACAATTACAAAAGTTATTATTATGAGGCAAACTGACATGAGTGCTAGAGTTATTTTTGTTATATGAATTCAATATTTTATTGTTATGTAATTTAATTATTTTTTCTAAATTGTTGCAGCAGCTATAACTGAGTTTTATTGTATTCCTATTGAAAATTTTGCTTAAAGAGTTATTTTGGGGAAGATGTTTATCTATTAGCTTAAGAAATTTATGTCCCAGTTTAAAATTAACTAATTGATTAAATGGAGGGTTGTACCATATGATTTTCCTGTTTCTACATTTTTTGTTTGTTTTTTTTTTTGCGGGGGCGGGGGCTACTAAATTTTTCCACAAAGTTAATCTTGGAGGATTGATAGCCGCGGTCTCTAAGAATTTTATCGTAAATTATTTTGTGCTTATCGAATATTTCTTTATTTGAGGAGTGTATGCTTATGCGGCGTTCAACTGATGATGGGATATGTTTGATAATGGATGATAGGTGATTAGAGTGGGGGTTTATATCGGTTGGGTTAGCATTATTTTTCATGTAAGATTGAAAAGTGTTAGAGACTAAGTCTAATGTTATGTCTAAGAAGTCAGTTTATTTTATATTAGGGTTAATTACCATGTTAAAACCAAAAGATTTAAAAACTCTATGAATTAATTTTCTACGTCTATCAACCAGTGGATTTATTTACTATCATGAGTCCATCATCTCTATAAAGTCTTATATTTTTAATGTCGATTTCTTTATACGCCGAGAGGTTGTACAGGAGAAATAATCTGACAAGATCCGAAGATTCTGCAGAATCCAGAGTTCCCATAGATAAATCAAAATTAACCGTTGAGTTTTTGGTCCACTGTTCGCTGTTGTGGATGAGAACTGATTTTCTACAGTTCAAGATATTTTTATTTCATCTTTTGAGATGTCCGAATAAAATTCCGCGAATTCCAAGGCAAGATTGAAGAGGCTCTCAGATACTGATGGGTAAAAGTCCACGATGTCAAAATGAAGGAAAGTAAAATTATTTTTTTCTTCAAAGTTCTCGAACCAGTTGATTACATCCATTGTATAAGTTGGAGTTGTTTTTTTATTTGTCGATTAACTATTTTACTGATTCTACTGAGCTCTGATTTTTCATATATACACTCTTACCTCTAATTTTACCTTTATTTCATACTACAAATTGTGATCAAATTAAAGTTTTATGTAAAGAGATTTCGTAAATTTTAAATTAAGGTTAAATATACAAAATACAAAAATATTTTTAGTCGTATATTTCACTAATATAGATATGTTTACCAAATAGCAATTCCTATCCCCTTTTTAGCGCATCCTCTCCTACTCCCACCTCCACCCCATATACATTTCCTTATATTATCTTTGTTAAACCCAAAAGACTGGCCATAAAGGCTGTAAAGGACCATGCTTTATATTCTACTGTTAAATCTGTCTATAAAATTTTCGATAGATCTATTAATCACCTCTCTCTCCTCTACTTCTTCACTCTTTTCGTTCAAATTCTAACTTACAACTCTGATTTCCCATTTTCCACCCCACTTACCTCTCACACATATTTCGCCAATATAAGGTAAAGAATTTTCCATCTACTTTTCACACTATCTGATGAGACATTGTCCTTTCAATGTCGAAACAAAATGTACACTATGTAGTAGATGATAATTTGTACATGATCTAAACTATAATATATATATATATATATATATTATTATATTTATTATTTGAGCGTTCTTAAAAAAGCAAAAAAGGCGGTCAAATCAGTTGTTGCAAATCGCCTGTAGACACCACATGGTAGATACTTAGATCACGTAATATGTCGTTTACAAATGAAGAATATTCAAAGGTTCTACAATATTGAGCACATTTTAATACAACTGTGTAATAGTTTAATTTTATTATAACCAAAAACTAAGTAATTAAATAATCAATATGCTCTTGTCTTACAAGAGAGCACTTTTATCACTAGTGTATTTTAATGATAAACGATACAGATTTTACTGAACGCACGGAAAAAAAACAAAACCGAAAAAAAAAAACAATGCAGTAATTCAAAATATCACACTCAATGAAAAATATACCTATACTAAACCGAAAAGAATATATGATGCATTTTTTTTTGTTTTTTGTTTGTTTTTTTTTTACAAAAAATTGAACAGTTTCTTACAAGGATCAAATAGAAATCATTATTCTTTTTAAGAAAATATGTCGGAGGAAAAACAAAAAAAGACGTGTGTAATTTCAATTTCAAAACCAATTAAATTTAAAAAAAATATGATTTTCATATTAGACCAAATAAAATGTTTTAAAAAAATCAACAACTTCCGAAAGTTATTGAACACTGAAGTAAAATAAATGAAAAAAAAACACAAAATACCCTTATTAATGGAGACAAATCCAATAACATATATGAAATAACCCCAAAGCAATATAAAAAAAAAGATGAATGAAGAAATCACAAAATCTTAAGACCAAAAAGATTTTCCCAACAACCCCTCATACCGACCTATAAATCCAACAAAAAGAGAAGTGGGTAAAATCTAACCTGACAAAAACATAATCAAGCACATTCACAAAGGAATATAACACAGGCTATCAAAAAAATCGTCCAACAGAACCATATTTGATGAAAAGAAACTATACAGAGAAATAAAAAACGATGTTAGAAAACAAAAGTAAATACCCACTTCAAGGACTACAAAAGAAGTCATTTACAAAGCAAAAGTACATGATTTAAATGATCAAAACAAAACCTATTTGGGATCAACCAAAGACACTTTTAAGACCAGATGGTTCAATTACAGGTTTACATTTAAAATAGGAAACTTGAAAAATTGTACAAAATTGGCTATCCACATGTGGAAATTGAAATTAAAATATGAAAAAGACCCAGACATAACGTGGAGTATAGTGAAAACAGCCAAGCCTTACAACGGTGACAAAATATGTAGACTGTACCAAGAAGAAACGTTAGCTATTATGTTATTCCCAAATAAAAATGAATTACTGAATGAAAGAACAGAAATTATGACTAAGTGTAAGCATACCACAAAATACCTATCAGGTACATACAATCATAGATGAAAACGTTATAATTTCTTCTAATTTTGAAAATTGCGCATTCAAAAGTTCCATGTTACGTGAGTGTTTTAAAAAACGGTAAAATCAGTTATTGCAAATCGCCTAAAGACACCACATAGGTCGCGTAATAACTCGTTTACAAATGAAGAAAAAAAAAATATATATATATAGATATTATTAACTATAGTAATAACAATACCAATAGTAACAGAACTAACTCTGCCGAAACTAGTATTAATTAAGCTATAATTTAAATCGTCTTGTACAACCCACCGAGAACGAAAAAGAAGGGGAAGTAAAAAAAGAAACAAACGAAGTACATGAACAAAAAGTCAAGCACTCGTAAGAAAGAAAACCAATTTCCTTGACGAGACGTAGGGCGAAACCGTGCTTAGATTTTCTGTCTCTCTCTCACTCTCTCTCTCTCTCTCTCTCTCTCTATATATATATATATATATATATATATATATATACAAATATTTGGAGGTACAAAAATTTGTATAGTATTTTAAAAACAAGGAACTTATTGACAGTCCCTAAGGCCTTTCGTCCAACATCTCATCAGGAGAAAATCGTTGTAAATATAAATCAAGCGAAAAGAACAGCAACGAAAATGAAGAGCAAAAACAAAAGCCGAGGTGGAGGGAACACGTTAAAACATATATATATATATATATATATATATATATATATATATAATGTATTACGTAAAACCATCATTATATATAAATTCAAATGTCCCTTGGGGGAATGTATCTCTGACAAAAAATAAATATATATGTTGGATTTACAACAATTACATTACCTAGACACTTGTCTGACCATTCGTCCATTTCTAGACATCTACAACATTCTTGTCTACATTCACAATATAAAAAAATAATGATTGATAACACAACTATCCTACACCAAGAAAACAACAAATGCAAAGTACAGTTGCTCGAGGCAATATTCATTAAAACACTTGAGCCGTCAATTAATAGAATCAAATATGAATACTGTTCTAATGTTCTAAAATGTTTGTAAAAAGAACAGTTTTTCATGCTTTAAGACGTGCATGACCATGACATTACAACATATAAAAAAATTCCATTTTGGATAATTTTCACGTTCTAATGAACGCTAGCAATTTGTCAACTCATATTTGAAGCAGAAAAAAAATTTACAGCAATTTTTAGCAACACAGTTTTGCGGTTATTTTTGTTACTATAACTCACACTCCTGAAGATGACCTCGAAAAAAGATTGAAAGTATTTGGGTACATTGAGAAATGAATGATAATAATATCTGTCAACGTTACAGCTCATTTCTGATATCTTTCAATTATAAAGCGCGGAAGATTATCCGTGAGTATGAACGAACTTTATTAAAATAATCAGACACAATGTTTGCAATTTATTTAATCTGATATGTCTTTTATATATATATATATATATATATATATATATATATATATACATGTGTGTGTGTATAAACACATGTTTAGAGATACAAAATTCGTATACTATTTTAAAAACAAGGAATTTATTATTAGTCTCAAAGGCCCTTTCGTCCAACATCAGCCAATGTTTAGAAAAGGTTACTTTTCTAAAGAGATCTATGATATGATTAGACCTTCTGGTTCTCTTAGACCGAGTTTTTATGGTTCCCAAAATTCATAAGAAGAACGTCCCATTGAGACCTATACTATCAATGATTGGTTCAGCCCAGCATTCTTTGGCTCAATGGCTTTTGCATGTCATACAACCCGTTAGAACCTTGCGTACTAAATATTGTATATGTGATTCGTTCTCGTTTGTTGAACGTTTACATGCCATACAGCCATGCCCTGATACAGATTTTATGTACTCATCTGATGTGTCCAGGCTTTTTACTAACGTACCACTAAAGGAGACTATTGATATTTGTACCAACTAGTTGTATGAGGGTTACATTACACCACTTCCTTTTCATAGGGATGTATTTGTCGAACTTATGATACTTTGCTCTATAGAGTTTAGCTTTGAAAATGTAATGTATAGCCAAGTAGATGGGGTCCAGATGGGCAGTCCCCTTGGCCCTGCGTTGGCTGATACTTTTGTGGGCTACTACGAGTCGTTCCTTTTTGGCAAAGTGTCTAAACCTTTTATTTATTTTAGGTGCGTTGGTGACACTTTTGCTACTTTTTCTAATGAAAGTGGGGCCGTAAATTTTTTAATAGGCTTAACTCCTTACACAGAGCTTTATTCTTCACTATGGAAGTGAAGAAGGATAACTGCTTGCATTTTTTGACGTTGTTGTTGAGCGTAGTGGGGTTTTCTTACAAGTATTTATCGTAAACCCACCTTTACTGGCCTGTATATGAATTGGTGTGCGTTTGCACCTACATCAAAGAAAATTAGTCATTTTCTTGGTGCACAGAGGAGCTCAAAATTTGCTCTCCTTCTAGACTTGACTCTGAATTGGGGAATATCAAAGAGATTTTCCTGTGTAATGGCTATCCGGAAGCCCTTTTTGATTATATCATTAATAAGAAAACTAGGGAATTTCATTCTACTAAAGTCCTGGGACCTTCTAACTGGCCGGTTTATTTGAAGGTTCTTTGGATTGGGAATAAGAGCCAAAGTTTAGTTAAGCAGATCAACAAGTTGTTTTCCGTCTGTTGTTCTGCGTTGTATTTTTCGGACTAGGTCTGCGTTTCCGTCGTTTCGTAAGAATGATTTGCCCTACATCAAATTAAGTAATTTGCTATATGAATTTAATTGCCAGTGTACTGTTGGTTATGGTGGGTGTATCACCTTACATTTGGAAACGAGGAATAATCAGCATGTGCCTTCTAAAATAAGACTTGGCAAAATAGGTAACATGGGTTGCCTTCCTCCAACAAATATGGAATCGGCTATCGCTCAACATCTAGTTGAAAGTATAGCTTGTGCCAAGTCATTTAAGAAAGAGTGGTTCAAAATTATACATAGGGCTAGTTCTAATAATCATTTAAAGATTTTGGAACCAGTCTTTATATCATTACGGAAACCTTGTCTATGCTAGCAGAAGGATTTTGTAAAGTCTCTGAATTTGTTGGGGGATATTTTATTTTAATTGCCTCTCGCTAATTATTTACACGCGAATTCCCCTCCCCTCATTATAAGTATATATATTTATATGCGCATTTATTTTATCGTGTTTCCTTTTTTTTTTTTTTTTTTTCTTTTTGCTCTTCATTGTCGTCGTTACTGTTCTTTTTGTTTAATTAATTTTCCAACGATTTTTCTCTTGATGAAATGTTGGACGAAATTTGGATTTTGAGACTAACAATAAACTCCTTGTTTTTAAAATAGCATATATAACAACAGAACCATGTCTAAATGCAATGTAATGTGTTGTGACTAGTTTGAAATGTGATTTTGCTAGTGTGGGTTGCTTTGATTTAATGTAGATGGCCTTCAATCTCTGAAGGTTCTTTTCACTGTGTATATGTGGGAGTATTATTGTGTTATCGATTAAAATCTCTCCAATATTACGTACATGGCTATGTTTGTGTGTGATTATATATATATAGTTGCATATATGTATGTATCGAGTACTTATGTTTATAAAACTTCACTAACGTTCTTTCTCATCTATTTGGTTTGTTTTTTTATATTAACAAAAGTCTTTGAAGAATTTTAAATATTTTTTGTATTATTATTATCCTTTATGTTTTAATATTTTTTCCCAACTCTTTGCTTTTTATATTCTATGCTACTGTCTCATTTCCGATTTAAACTTTCCACATGACTAGTCTTCTTTTGTGTATGAATTCACAAATTCAATTCTTTTAAAATTTAATTGTTGTGATGAAGTTTAGCACTAATTAGTCGCTAAGCTTGTCACTTATTCTCAGTGATTAGTTATAGAGGCTGTCTCTTGCACATATGCAAATTAGGCATAATTATTTGCAAGTATCACTACATCTCTCTGAAACGTGGTAATTCTTTTACTTCTCATGATAGTTTTATTTTATTACTTTACTTCTCTCTCTCTCTCTCTCTCTCTCTCTCTCTCTCTCTCTCTCTCTCTCTCTCTCTCTGGGAGACCTAGATCTGTCCATTTTGTGATAATATTCATGATATTGAATGTTCGCTTGCATCTGTGGTTAACGTCACATCCTTTTTTTTTTTTCCTAAACATTTTCGCTACTGGTTTCTTTGCCATAATTATTTTTCATCTGTCAAAAGCCTTTTGTTGTTCCTCTGACCAAATACATTCAACATTCTTTTTTCTTAAATTTGGAAACGGTTCAGTCAAGTCTGTGTATTTTGGTAAATATTGCCTGTAAAAATTTACCAATCCCAAAAAAGACTCCAGTTCTTTTTTATTTGTAGATGTAGCTACTTTTAGTATTTTTTCTATCACAGTGATATACTGGTGATATACCTTCTTTTGAAATGGTATAACCTAAAAAATAGGTTACTACAATTGCTTACGCATTTTTTTTTTTTTTCATTTATTGTCATTCCAGTATTTTGTAATCTATTCAAGATTATGCCGGTTTTCTTTTTTAATTCCATTTCATTAGTGACTCCTACGCATATAACATACTTTTCATATTTCCTAAAATCTGTTCGACGGTCCTTTGAAATACGGCGCTTGCGGTTTTTATTCAATCTGGCATTCTTTTCCATCTTAGTAACCCCATTGGGGTATTTATCGTGGTTACTTCTTTGAAGTTATCGTCTATCGGTACTTGGTGGTATGCCGTTCTTAAATCTATTTTTGAAAAAACGCTCATTCCTGCCAATTCATGCAATGCAACTTCAACTTTCGGTATAGGATACGAATCCGAACAGATTTTATGATTTACGCCTATTTTGTAATCTCCACAAATACGTAAACCACCATTTGTCTTCCTCACCACTACAATGGGTAATGCCCACTTGCCCAGAGGGAACATGTTCAAGAAGGTCTTGTTCTATTAATTTTCGTAGTTTTGTTACTACTGATGGCAACAAATGTACTGGTACTTTTCGTGCTTCATAATAAGGAGAGACATTCTCTTTTAATTTTAAACTCGCTTTATAGTTTTTTAACTTTTTGGTGTTTTTCATTTTTATCTCCTTAATTACTTTAGTAGAATTTATGTTACGCACGTCGTTTCCAAGAAGTGCGTGGTTCTTTTTACAACTTGTGACAATTATAGGTATTACTTCAAATTTACCTTCTAACTCCAAGGAACCTTTAAAGTATCCTAAAGTTTTTTTTATGACCGAGCCATCAAATTGGCGGAGTTGTAAACTGCTCTTTCGTAAAGGTGGCTTTCCAATGCGTTCCCAAAAATTTCTTGGTATCAGCATTACATCACTCCCAGTATCCATTTGCATATCTACATTGTAGTTGTTAATTTTAACCTTTAATATAATGTCTTTTTTCTTTTGTTCAATTTTTTCTATATTTTTAATGTAAAGACGTCCATATTGATTTTGTTTTCTTCCACTCTTTCAACATTTTTCTTTGTTACTTTGCATACTGCTTGAAAGTGTTTTTTTGTTTTTGTTTTTTGTTTTTTTTACAGGTTTTTCCAAATGCTGGGCATTTTTCCTTTTTCCTTTTTTATTTCGTAATCACGTCCACAATACGAACATTTTCTTATTTTTTTACCATATACGTCTCAGCGTATATTTGTTCGCTGGGATGACTTTTATAATGGTTGTATTTCTGTATTAATTCTTGTTGCTGTATGAAATCAATGCGTGTATTTAAAGACATTTTCCTATTTGTAGTTGTTCCATTATTTTATATCGGTGTGATGCATTGCACATACCTTCAATTAACCTAATTGAATCAAGTCCTCTTCAATAGTTTGTCAGTCTTGTCCGAGTTTTTCACAATATCTACTCGCATTTTGTAGACAATGTAGATAATTTATAATTGGTTTGTCAATTTCCTGTATCAACGACATGAATTTCGTTCTTTCCGCCACTACTAGTCTTTTCTTGGGTCTCATATTTCTCCTTATAATCTGACTTATTTTCTCGAAAGTCAGGTCTTATAAGTTTGTGCGATATGATATGGTGGTGGCTTTCATTATCGCCTCGCATCCCGCTGTAGCCAAAAATAAATCCGTAATTTAATTTTCGCCTCCCTTCTGCTTGTTGTCTTTCAGCTTTTTACTTCTCGCACTGGCAGAAAAACAGCGAATCCATGTAGCTACAAAATCTGGATCTTCTAGAGACAACTGGGATCCTATCGGTGACGCCATTGTTGTGATGGGAAATTTAGCACTAGTCAGTCGCTAAGAATGTTTATTGCACATATAAGTACAAATTTGTTACAAGGCCTAAAACGGGGATGGGGAAGGTTGATCATCCTCTGTCCTAATTTAACTTAGCTATTCACTTTCGTCGACCTTGACACATTTACAATAAACCTTACACCATAATACCACATTTTTACTTACCATTCTTACCACGTCCACCATAATACCTCAGATGCTCTATGTAATCCTATTTAAATTCCATATGTACAATTTTGAGTGGAAGGGATGGGTAGAAAATAACATTTAAAAATTCCCTAATGATTTTATACAATGAAAAACATTGACAAAACTAAATAAAATCATATTAGTAATAAAGCCCCCCCCCCTACTCTAAAAATGTGACAGAAATATCAGTTCCCTAATGCGCCGCTTTAAGAATATAATAATTACCACTTATCCGGTCAGCAAACACTCACACATGTAAACACCACAACAAGAACGAAAAGCACACTTGAAAAAAATGAAAGACGCCACGCATTCCCTGGAGAACTAACATTCCTGAACACCTAAAGGGGAAAAGGATGGGGGATTAAATTAAAAGAAACATTGGGACAAAAAGAAAAAGGGGCCAATGAGCATCAATAACCTAGCTAAGTTAACAAAAAAATCAATAGATTCCTATTCTAACCTAACAGGGAAGGGCTGCACATGTTCCTCCCAGCACACACAGAATTCTGATGCCTAACCAGCATCTAACAACAAGTCGAGGTCAGCACCTTTCACTCAACAGAGATGCGCAAGACTCACCCACCTTTTGCAAAATTCTGACGGAAAGGAAACGACTCACGTTTCCTTTCCGTCCTAATCTTGACATAAGCTGATGCTTAAAGTACAAGATCAGTTGGGAAGGGGTAAACCTCTTATCGCCATAGAATTTCTTCTGTCGCGTCATCTAAATCACGACTCGCATAACCCCTAGTAAGTAAAAGAGCACATAGTACTCAGCCTTAGATAACGGAGGTGCGATATTGCTACAAACAGAACTAGCCTCAAGGACAAAGAACTTTCCACGTAGCATACGAACCATGAGATCTTCAAGAAACTTGCACAACGAGACAACAACACTGCAGTGGAAGAAGGCGTGATCGACGGTCTCCGCCGAGAGCTCACAACGCACGCAGGTTGAAAAAGATTTTAGGCCCGCTGCATGAAGCTTCTTGCCTAACCAGAGTGCCTTACGAATCATCAACCAGGTGAGTGATGCCTCATCGTTAGTGAGACATTTCAACCCGGGCGCCCAAGGCCAAATGGAGCGAGTCTTCTGCTTTGTCAGCCCGAGCTCGCTTATCAGTTCATCTTGAACGGCCCGCTAACACCCGATATAACGCCTTAAGAGACAACGACTGGGCGTTGGAGAGGCCATCCGTCACCCGCAAGAGGAACTGGAGAGCCAAGCGACATTCGTGATAGAAGGAGCACTCGCCACGAGTAATACGGCCGGCTTCCTCCTCTGACAAGTGCACACTTCTCAAGGATGGAAAATGTTTATGGGCGTCCTCTTTAACGAGGGCACCGTTCTCATCCGCCTGCGTACACGTTCGATCCAGGAATCTAATGCGAAGCGTATGTTGACGAATCTCAACACTTGGCATGCCCAGGCCGCCCTCAGAAGGATGGAGGCAACACCTTTGGAGCCTTGCCTTCTCCCCACAAGAACGAGAACAAGAGCAGTGTTAAACCCAACTGAATGGCACACGGGAGAGGAAGTACCGAGAGTCGGTAAAGGAGAATCGGGTAGATGTGCGAGGCACATACTTCCGCCCCCCCCCCTTTAAGGAAAGCTTCGTCTGAGTCCTCAGACAAACTGCGCACTCAGCCTTCTCTCGAACCTCCGACCAATTCATTTCCAACTGGAGATCGGGACCGAACCAGACGCCGAGAATCTTGATCGGTCCGTCCTTCCAGAGAAAAGGTCCGGGAAGAGAAATTCCCTTCCACGCACTCAATCGCAAGCCCACAGACTTATCGCGATTCATCTTGGCCCCTGTCACCGTCTCATAGCATCTGATTCCATTGCTAATTTCTTCAATCTCGGCTCTACTCGGCACAAAAACCGAAACGTCGTCAGCATAGGCGGAGTACCTGGCCAAAGTGGTAGCACCAGGTATGGAAATTCCGCGTAGGACCGGATTCGCCTTTAACTTGCGAAGGAAGAGCTCCAACGCAAGAACGTAAAGCAAAGGAGAAAAGGGACAACCTTGACGAATGGGGACGCATACAACAGTCGGATCCAGGAGCAAAAGTACGGCCCGAAACCGGCGACTGAAATGACAGACTCTAAAAAAAGATTGTCAACCTTATCGAATGTCTTGGACTGATCCAAATTGACCAACGCGGCTTCATTGTCGATTTTCTCAATGATCAGGCGTACCAAATGAAGGTTGTCCTGAATAGTCCTGCCCTTTACAGCACAAATCTACTCGGGGCCAATCAGACTAAGAAAGACAACCTGCAAACGGCAGGCCAAGATCTTGGCAAAACTCTTTAAATCAGTATTTAACATCGTTAAAGACTGATAATTATCAACTTGATTACACCCCTGGTGAAGCGTTGAGGTAAAGACCCCTGCTCCATCCAGTCGTTATAAGTCAGTGCCAGCAATGGGACAAACCGGACGACTGCTTCAAGTACATTTCGTAGGAAAGACCATCCAATCCCGGAGTCTTGTTCCGGCCAACCTGTTTCAGCGCATCCCAGATCTCAGACTCTGTTATGGGACCCTCGAGCCCAGCTGCTTCAGCCGCCTCGAGGCGGGGAAAGTCAGCTAAATAGGCGTCGAACTGAGCACAGCTCAGACCGGGCTTCCTGGTGAAAAGATCCTGGAAGTAATCCCGAAAAGCCCCACATATACCCACGTCTGTGGTCACGGTACATCCGTCCGGCAATGTGATGTCTTCGATATGCCGATTGACTGGTTGCCTAGCTTCCTCTGCACGCAATTCAGCGGCCATCTTCGTTGCCTCAGAAGACATTCTTTTTAACCTAGCCCTAACTACCAGAGCCTGATTCTTTCTTGATAAGCAAGGAGGCCAGCTCGGCCCTAGCTAAGGCTACGTCCCCACTATTACGGGATTTCACTGCCCGATCAACTTTTTTCTCTACTGTCGTTTGTGCCACAAAATTAGCTATGTTGATTATTTTAATTCCTTCGTACCCGGGATCAAAGGCCTTCTTTAGTTTCTCCAATGTTGGTGCAAACCCGGCCGAGACGTCGCCCTTCTTGCTGGTGGATGGAGTAGGGCTGTTAGTGCCTTTAGTCCTTGGGGTTTCGGGGGCCCCAGGTTCTGCTGCTTGGCGCTTCCCCCCTGGTCCTGCAACAACCAGTCACTTTCTCTTTTCCTTCTCCATAACTGCATTAGCAGCTGGCGACGGTTTTTCGAAGGGAGGGAACTTTTTTATTCCCGAACGGGGGAACTACCGCACCGGTCCTGAGTATTGGCATGCCCACTACAGGCGAGACGGCGTCAACAGAAGCGGTCCGAGGGGGATTTTGGTCGACTGGAGCCTGGCTTCCAGAGGCCTTCTTCTCTGGGCGAGAGGAGGAGAGGTGACCAGTCTCTCCACATCTCCAGCATTTCGGTTTGCGGTCGGACACGATCACCAGCAAGCTCAGGCTCCCTACGTCAAGGCAGTTGGAGAGGGTCTTGAAGGCATGACGGTCGACCATTATTTCGAAAGAACTGGTCATCGCAGGAGGCACCCAAAATTTGGCCAAACTGCAAAAAGTATGCAACCAGATGCTCCTTGATAATACTGCTACCCTGGTCCTTCTTTTACGATCGTACTCTGTTCCTATTACGTATTCTTTAGTGATTAGGTCTTGTGTTGCTATTTCAAGACAATCTTCTGGTGTGGGTAATAGCACGTCCCACATTAAGAAGCCTGCACCTTTAACTGTTCTCAAGGGCTTCACCCCTGGGGACTGCAGTGCTTTAATCACTCTGTCTTTCGTGGAGCGACAAATTTTGCGCGTACGCTTGTCCACCACGAAGACTGACAATTTTCTTCAATTCTACGTCTCTTCATTTTTGTCTAGGAGACCCTTCCATGAAGGGTCGAAGTTTAATTTTTTCTTTATAGACCGACTTTTATCGGCCATTTTAAAGTTTTACGACTCCGCACCAAATATTTTTTCCAAACTAAATTAAATGTATGGGGAGGGGTGGGAAAAACAGGAATAAACAAAAACGAAAATAAAATACACAAATTAAAATAAAGACAAAAAATGGATTTAAAAATACAAAACAAACCCGAAAGATTTAAGAAAATAAAATTAAGGAAATAGAAAATTTAATTTAGTCTACAACGGCAAAGTTTTAAATTAAAAAGAAAAAACAGCAAAAAAGTTTAAAAGAAAATTAGCCCTTAACAGCCAAAAGTTAAACTTTAAAATAATACAAAACAAAAACAGTTAAAGAAAACTTAGCCTTTAACGGCGCAAAAATATAAAAGGAGCAAAAAAAAAAAAAAAACGGTTTAAAAAATATCCTTTAACGACAAAAAAAAAAAAAAAAGTCAGAGGATAATTAAATTAAACTTTAAGTAAAAGGGAAAAGAATTGGAAATAAACTCGTACAACGAAAAAAAGTAATTTATAATAAAAACAAAGACTTTAAGGACTAAATTAAAACAGAAAAACGAAGAGTCGCCTAAACAACTACATATGAGAAATAAAGATATCAGGGGAGGGGCTAAAAGAGAAAAATTAAAGACAATAGTTTTTTGTTTTTGTTTTCTAAGTTCTAAACAAAAATTAATATGGCACTTAAAGCCAAACAGTCACTGAAAATAAAATGAAAACAAAAATTAATGACACGATCAAACACAAACAAAAATATAGCGGCCGAAGCCAAAAAGATACGAAAATAAAAATACAAGAAAAAAGATACGTATAGAACAAAAAATAAAGAAAATAAAAATAAACTTAACTCTACAAAAGAAAGGTATTTTTTGTAAGAAAAAGGTAAGTGTCTAGGGAGATATAAAAAATTCTTCAGTAAAAAGTTCAACACTGGACAAAGTAAAAGTTTGACAAATCTGCAATTGACAAAGTCAGTCCCTAAGCTTGTCACTTATTCTCAGTGACGAGTTATATAGGCTCTCTCTTGCACATATGCAAATTAGGCATATTAATTTGCCAGTATCACTACAGTAATAACCTCCCACTCCACTTTATTATCTTATTTGATGACCTTCCTTATTTTAGTTTAACTTAATTTTTTTAATCTCATTATATATATATATATATATATATATATATAAGGAAAAACTACTAAAAAGTTGTAAGTTAAAAATGTATTACAGTATTTATTTATTTCTATTATATATATATATATATTATAACTTACAACTTTTTAGTTGTTTTTCCTATACATATTAAGACAGTATACTTGGATTACCATTATGCTATATATATATATATATATATATATATATATATATTAAATATATTAAACAAGGATTAATTCAAAGATGTTGAATGGCCATTTCGATATGAAGATCCCCACGGGGAACGACACATCACCTCAGCAACAGAAAAAAACCTTTCAGAAACTGGAGAAAAATTAGTCTACTTTTCCTTTTTAAATAGATTGCAAAGAAATTAAAAAATAAATAATAAAATAAAATAAAAATAAAAATAAAGAGAAAGAAAAAGAAAACGAAAAAGAAAAAGAAAAAGAAAAAGATAGAATAAAATCAAATAAATAAGAAAAGAAAAAAAATTGACATCGTCTGGGTTCGCAAAAAAAAGGGAGAATGTAACTAAAAATTAACAGACAGCCGTGTTAAATCGACGTCAGTTAAAGCAACACGGAAAAAAGGTGGTAAGAGAGATAAAAGAAGGAAGGGAGGGAAAAAGAAAGAAACTAAAGAAAAAATTTTTTTTAAATATTACAGACGCTGGACAAATTCAAAAACCTAATTTCCCCAAAACGTTGAAGTATTAGAAAAAGGCCTTTACTTAAAAAGGCATAATTATTAATATAGGGGAATAAAAAGATATAGAATTTAAAATAAAATTAGTTTTAAAAAAATTAGGTCATTTGAAATTAAACTAAATAAAGACAACACTAGGTAAAAAAAAAAAAAAAAAAAATTAATTACAATTATTATATATACATACCTATAGAAGTACACACATACATACATATATATACACACACAATTTAACGAATAAGAATACATATATACATACACATACACACACATACATACATTCAATTTATTACACACTTATATACATATACATGCGCATACACACATATATATGTGTGTACACACCTATATACAAAAATTCATATACACATAATATACATGTGTACACATACATGCACACATATACACACACACGCACACATACAGACACACACACACACACACACACACATATATATATATATATATATATATATATATATATATATATATATACATATTCCATATGCACTCACACACATACATATTAATGAATATTATGAAAAGGAGCATTTAAATAGCTAAAAAAATTTTTTTCAAAATTACATATAGCCCACATACATAAATACATATATATACATATATATACAAATATGCACATCCACACACAAACATACACATATACATAAAAAAAAAAATTAAAATTAAAATTGAAAAATTTTTTTAAAATATTAAAAAAATTATAGAAAAATTTAGAATTTAAAAATTAAAAATTAGAAGTTAAATTTTAAAATCCGCCCTATGGCGGCACTTGTTTATAAATTCCCTCCTAAAGTTCAAAAGTAAGTCCTGATGAGGATACTTCAAAATCAGAATCTTCTCCAATAAACACAGACGACACCTATCACGAAAACTTTTAGGAGTACAAGCTGAGCCTATTAATTTCCAGCTGATCATAGGGTCCTGCGCTTCCTCCTTATTGGCATGTCCGCGGGCTCTTTCAAACAGAGGCTTTATAATCACAGGTACTCGTTTTCGAACCCTAATCAGAGATTCCAGACGGCACTATCACGTAGGTTCTGGGAAATGAAGGAGGAAGGGCAGGACCCTATAATCAGCTGGAAATTAATAGGCTCAGCTTGTACTCCTAAAAGTTTTCGTGATAGGTGTCGTCTGTGTTTATTGGAGAAGATTCTGATTTTGAAGTATCCTCATCAGGACTTACTTTTGAACTTTAGGAGGGAATTTATAAACAAGTGCCGCCATAGGGCGGATTTTAAAATTTAACTTCTAATTTTTAATTTTTAAATTCTAAATTTTTCTATAATTTTTTTAATATTTTAAAAAAAATTTTCAATTTTAATTTTAATTTTATTTTTTTTTATGTATATGTGTATGTTTGTGTGTGGATGTGCATATTTGTATATATATATGTATATATATGTATTTATGTATGTGGGCTATATGTAATTTTGAAAAAAATTTTTTAGCTATTTAAATGCTCCTTTTCATAATATTC
Source organism: Ascarosepion bandense (assembly GCA_037127315.1). Classification (NCBI taxonomy): domain Eukaryota; kingdom Metazoa; phylum Mollusca; class Cephalopoda; order Sepiida; family Sepiidae; genus Ascarosepion; species Ascarosepion bandense. Next base: position 1,167,877 of record JBBBDQ010002387.1, on the reverse strand, counting down.
ATTAATATGTATGTGTGTGAGTGCATATGGAATATATATATATATATGTGTGTGTGTGTGTGTGTGTGTGTGTGCGTGTGTGTGTATATGTGTGCATGTATGTGTACACATGTATATTATGTGTATATGAATTTTTGTATATAGGTGTGTACACACATATATATGTGTGTATGCGCATGTATATGTATATAAGTGTGTAATAAATTGAATGTATGTATGTGTGTGTATGTGTATGTATATATGTATTCTTATTCGTTAAATTGTGTGTGTATATATATGTATGTATGTGTGTACTTCTATAGGTATGTATATATAATAATTGTAATTAATTTTTTTTTTTTTTTTTTACCTAGTGTTGTCTTTATTTAGTTTAATTTCAAATGACCTAATTTTTTTAAAACTAATTTTATTTTAAATCCTATATCTTTTTATTCCCTTTTATTAATAATTATGCCTTTTTAAGTAAAGGCCTTTTTCTAATACTTCAACGTTTTGGGGAAATTAAGTTTTTGAATTTGTCCAGCGTCTGTAATATTTAAAAAAAATTTTTTCTTTAGTTTCTTTCTTTTTCCCTCCCTTCCTTCTTTTATCTCTCTTACCACCTTTTTTCCGTGTTGCTTTAACTGACGTCGATTTAACACGGCTGTCTGTTAATTTTTAGTTACATTCTCCCTTTTTTTTTGCGAACCCAGACGATGTCAATTTTTTTCTTTTCTTATTTATTTGATTTTATTCTATCTTTTTCTTTTTCTTTTTCGTTTTCTTTTTCTTTCCCTTTATTTTTATTTTTATTTTATTTTATTATTTATTTTTTAATTTCTTTGCAATCTATTTAAAAAGGAAAAGTAGACTAATTTTTCTCCAGTTTCTGAAAGGTTTTTTTCTGTTGCTGAGGTGATGTGTCGTTCCCCGTGGGGATCTTCATATCGAAATGGCCATTCAACATCTTTGAATTAATCCTTGTTTAATATATATTTGCTCTGTAATATTTTATTACATGGAGCTCTCTTCCTGTATCATTTTTTAATATTAAAATAAATTTTTAATATTAATTAGGATCGGGTTTTTTGGAATTTACCTGCCTGCTTTTTTCCCTTGGATTGAAGTATCTGAATTAAAAAAAAATATATATATATATATATATATATATAACCAAGTAAATTAATCACATTTCACTGATGGTGCATTAAACACCGAAACCTTATATCTTTTAAGTTGCAGCATGGTATAATAATAATAGTAATAATAATAATAACCATATATCTATACTCTACTGTTGTATTGAACAGTTTTAAAAACTAAATACTACTTCCATTAGTATTAACCACTTATTATTATTTGCTCCTTTCATCGTTTAGCAATCTCCTCTTTTCCTTTTATTTTTGCAACATGGAAAAAACTAACTTTAAAATATCCCTTAAAAACATCCCAGTCTTTCGCAAATGGGATTATTTCGCCAAAAATGGTTCGCAAAACTGAGGACTTAATTAGAAAGATGAGATGGAAAACTTATTTCTTCCTTCACGGCAATAATCTTTTGTCAGTTTAAGAACTTGAAAAGTTTAAGAACTTGAAAGCAGCTCCTTTCATTGAAAAATTATTACAATTTGAATATGATTTATTTAAAACTGTTAACAATATTAAACAAACACACAAAAACAATTTTTAGAAACATCTTGTCTCTATTGTTAAAGAAATTAACACAACTGACATAACCTTTTTACGTTCTGACAAAACAGATAATTACTATAAAGCTACACCACAGTACTGCAACTCCCTATTTACTAAAATCCTAAGCAAGAATTATAAAAAAGTTAACATTCGCATTAATAATATAGTAGTGTGACGTACCCACGATTTTATTAACGATATAAGCATAAGGCCAAAATGTACTTCCAAAGAAAAGTCCCGAATTCTAGTTGAGAATTAGTTAGATATAAAAGAAAAATAAATAAAACTAGATAAAATCTAATGTCTTTAACTGGTGAGCGAATATGTCCTACGATCAGCCTTACCCTTTTCTTCTCTTCATAATTTCTTTCTCTTTTTACCTACTCCCCCACACAAGCCACGAGTCTGTGAACTTGAAGCGACCCCGGCCAAGAATGACCTGGTTCCCAAAACCTTACTGTTATCAGGAGGTCGATCATGAGTGAAAATCTTGGCGGTCACACAAAGGCCGCGTGATCCGCGCCTTTCCGTTTCCGGGTATCCGGTCTAGAAGGGAGAGAGCCAACGTGACAGTTTTTGGGAACAGCCGAAATCAAAAGAGAGATCTCAGTTCCTGTCCGCCCGACGACAGATGAACGTCGCTAGGCAAAGACTCGTCCCGACTTCAAATGACTGCCCACAGAACTGAAGACATAAAATGGCGAGTGTTCTAAAAATAGAAAAAGATAGACACACTGATGCCAAGAATTCAAAATTGGGCGGCAAATAAGGAACCGTTTCTTTTGGTAGGAGTAATAGTAGGAGTAGGAGTAAGAAGTAGGAGTTAAGGACAGTAGTTTAGTGTAGGAGATTTAAAGAAGGGGAAGACGCTAGGGTTGACGACTAGAGCCCAGAAGGGATAGGCTCGTTTACTACTAGCATCCCAGAGTGAAGAGAATTTAGCTAATCTGCTCCTGTAGCCACACAAAATTTAAAGGTTGTAACTTGACGTAAAAACCTAAAGTTTTATACCAAAATAAATATCATTAATTCAAGTTTGTGTTATCTTCTAATTACACCAAAACGAAGCAACACAACAACAGCAAAGTCTGTCGACTACAGATGAAAGCTGCTGCTATGAATCTGAATTGACCGACCAAACGCCTGTACGAGATATTGTGAAACCCCGAACAATTCCAAAGGAGGAAGAACCAGAGAAAATGGCCGGCCTCCACAAAGTATTATTTTGAAAACAGGACTTTCGCTTCGGCGAACATAAAAATATTTGTGTGGAAACGACGGACAGATTAAGTTGATTCTTTTAGCTTGATCTTTTGTTTTATGTGTGTGTATGTATTCGCTCGCCTCTGCTGTTTTCGTTATAGTCCCCTTCCCCTTTGTTAAATGAACTTTCTCTTTCTTTTCTTTATATGTTATAAATAAATGTTTTATTTTGAAATCCGTCGTTTTGCGTCTGTTCTTCGTTGACTCTCTTGTGTTGCGTCCATTTCTGAGTGAAGGCCGAGAAAGGATTCCACATTTTCTTTTTCTTTTTTTTTTAACCTGCGGTTCGTCTATATGCTACAAGTTTGTAACAGTAGATAATATTAATCTTATGAGTAAAATTATAACCAACAAGTTAAAAATTAGCAACAGAGTTAGCAAACTCAACCCTATTGAATCTTACATTACTATCAAAGAACACAAACCCGACTTGCATAACGAGTAATTGCACAACTAGTATTATTAAACCAACAAAACCAAAAATTGGTAAAATTAATAAACAAATTCTCGATAGAATCAACCTGCAAATGAAACATATTATTGGATTAACCCAATGAAATAATACCACTGACGTCATAAATTGGTTCAAAAGAACTCTACATGTTCATTTTTCCAATTCGACATAGTGGATTACTACCCCTCTATTTCAAAGGATTTGTTGACCTTAACCTTGGATTTTAGTTTGGAATATTCTGACCTAACTATTCAAGAAAGAAATATAACTTTAAACTCTAAGCAATCAGTCCTCATCCATAACAATGAACAATGGATAGAATCTAATTCCGAGGATCCATTTGACATTGCCATGGGAGCACTGGGTGCTACAGAATCATCGGATCTTGTAGGTCTATTTATTTTGTACAATCTCACTGCACATCCATATGGTGATATAGCAGATATAGAGACGATGGCCTCATGATCGTCTATAACTTGTAGGGTTCAGAATTCTACTGCGTGTTCCTTACGGAGCCCCGGCTATGTTTATCAAATTGGCCTTGTGCCAAACACAACCGAAGCTCCCACAATTTAAAATATCATCAGAAAGTTGAAAGAGTAAAAATGTTTCGTTTGTAAAATAAATGGAATTTTATTAACTGAACAGAATAACATCAGTTTCAAAGAAGTGAAATTCTTAATTATGTAAATGTTCAAAGAGAAAGTGTAGTACAAAGTTAAAGGAATCAAAAGTTCGTAGTTGTAAGTAGCAGCAAGTAAGTGTGTGTGCAGAAAATATTAATCAAGGTACTAATAAATAAAGTATGTGTTCCTTTCCTTTTTTATGGCCAGCGAGAAAATGAAAAGGAAGGTAAAGCAACAAAGGAAAATTGTACTTATCGGACGTTACTTTTTAGGAGTCAGTTGAAAATATCTTGTTTCGTTGACGGCGTGTGAGTGAAGACGAAGAAAGGAAAATTGGAAGCAGAGGAAGAACGAATGTGTGTTGACGTGACATATTAAGATCGGCATCTTGAAATTTCTCCCTTACATTGTGGCAATGTCCTTATCAGATCACTGCATTCATAAGACGGTCTTGGCCGGTCGAGAAACTTGAATAAGTACTTAATTCGAGTCACGTGATTGGATACAACCACAAACCCATTTTTTTTAGGTGTTAAGAAAATTTGACAGGGGCCATAGTTCAAATTATTATTTTCTTTCCAATCGGAATCCAGAATCTTAATTTTCACACCGGCTTGTGAAATTTACCTCGCTCTGGTTTTTCTAAATGTTTTCAGTTATTTTGATGCGATTTTGTGCAATTCTACTTTCTTTTTTTTTTTTTTGTTTTCGGTATTTCTTGGAATGCTATAGGATTTGTATCCTATAAACTCTAAAGTAGATATAATTCGTAAGTGCATACATAGCATTATGAAGAACTTTAATCTTAAATTAATTGTACAAACTAACATAAACAAAAGTTGACTTTCTAGGCTTTACCCTTGATTTAGTTAATAACGCTTACTCATGTCACCCTATCTACATACATCCTAAATTTAATCACCCACCATCTGTTATTAAACGCATACCACATTCAGTTAAACATAAAATAAACAACAATTCCTCATCTGAAGACAATTTCTATAAACACAGTCATTACTATAATATGTCCCTCACAAACAGCGACTATAAATGCAACATAAGCAAATTAATCATAATACCAAACATAATCGAAATAGAAAGATAATTTGGTACACACCACCATTTAACTAAATGGTTAGTACCAAGTTAGGTCGGACAACTATTAGTGGTGCATGTTGACTGGACATGTACTCAAATCAGGAGAGGACATATATGCACTTCGTGTATGTTTTCACGGAGGTAACGCTGTACAAGCTCATTTCTTAACAAAGAAAGGTTCCCACACCGAAAATGTACCGATAGGAAAACATTTGTGAATACCCATCGCTATCTCTGTGAACATGGGTCCTTCGAACCTTGTGCTGAATATTGGGCATAGTACTTCTAAAATCAGCACGCAACAGTTGGCAAGGCAAGTGGCTATTCCCCATTCGAATGTCTGGAGAGTATTCCGAGAACAACATGATGTGGAAAATAAAGGCATTCTGGTTAGCACATGTGTGTGAAAAGCCTATAACTCGGAAAACAAGGGTTTCTGGACATATATTTATGGGGTATTTTTTAATTATTCATGATATAGGGAGCACAGTCCTGAAGTTATGCCATTCGATTTTTAAACATCCTATATATATATATATATATATATATTGGTGTATGTGTGTGAGTGTGTGTGTGTGTGTGTGTGTGTGTGTGTGTGTGTGTGTGTGTGTGTGTGTGTGTGTGAATAGAATAAGTAAAGAATAGATAGGAAAAAGTGTCTTTACTCTAACATGGGTCATCTTAACAAGGTTCTTCAGAGATCTTTTTAAAGACATATGCATTATATATATATATATATATATATATATATATATATATATATATATATATATATATATATATATATATATATATATGTGTGTGTGTGTGTGTGTGTGTGTGTGTGTGTGTGTGTGTGTGTGTGTGTGTGTTTCCATATATATGTATGTATTAAAAACAGAAATAGGGGTTGTTCCAACGAGGGAAATTGATATAGAAGAAAAAAGTGCGAGAAGCCGTGAACGTTTGTTGAAAGTATGAATTTGTTTTTGTTGTTGTTGTTGTTATTATTATTAATATTACTTGCTTTTTGTATGATGTATTAAGTGTCCATAATAGTATTTGTGTCGCTACGTGTTTCGAGTCTAAAGTTCACTCTCTTCAGGCGAATAAACTTGTGACTTTACATATCGAGATCCGTTTGTTTTTGTGATGGCCAAAGTATCATGTATATATAGGGATAAATGGTGAGCAAGTCAGAAAGTTCATATGCGTGCGTGTTTATTGGGTCTTTTCACATTCGCACGTTAAGTTTTATCCGTCACCTTTTGTTGGTCATAAAATATTTTACACTGAGATTGCGAAATTTGATTTCGTTTTTATACTTAAAAATTATTTCCAGCGATTTTGATTCAATTCTACTCTACGGGTCATTTAGTTCTTTTTGTTGTTTCTGGAATATTATTTTTTGCAACAGTTCGCGATTTTTTTAAATCGCGTTTGAATTTAGTGTGTCTGTGTGTGTGTGTGTCTTAGTTTTTTCATGTTGTTTTGTTGAGTGAAGGCTTGTATTATTTTATAAGTATTTCTTCCTGCATCATGAGCGTGTCATAATCTGCATTTTTATGCATTTCTCCGAATTTACCTCCACTACATTCGTGTAATTGTTGGGAGACGTATAATTTCCTGTTAATTACTAGTTTAATGTTACTTCTGCGTAGGGCTACTCTTTTATTTAGGCTTTGTGTCGCCCCTACGTATATTTTTGGGCATTCATCGCATTTTAGAGCATAAATTACATTTTTTAGAATTGCAACACAGATTTGTTTTTTTGTTTTTTTCGAATGTAGATGTGTTTTCGAGCTTCAAATGGTTCCCTTCTATTATTACATAACCCCCTGTGTTGTGTGTTGCTCGAATTTTGATGAGGTTAGTATGTTTTTTAAATTTTGGGGTTGGCGTTTGCTTTTAATTATTTTAGTTGTCTTAAAGATTTCCTTAATTTCATCATTTTGTTGAGCAATTCTATGTGTCTTTGTTATCTTTGTAAATAATTATGGGTTGCTTTTGTTGTGTGTGGAGACGTATGCTAGAATGTTTTCTTTTTTCTTTTTTTTCATGTTTTTTTTTTCTTGGGGTTCCAGAGAGATTCTAATGTCATTTCTTCTGCCTGTTGGAAACCCTTGTTTATTAGTGGAGTGGGGTATTTGTAGCGTTTTTCGTAATTCCTCTAGGAAGTGTTTCTTCAGCTACTATTGGGCAAATTCGTTGTGCTAGGAATTTTTTCGGATATTTTTTGTTACCACAACTCACACTCTGAAGGTGATCTCGGAAGGAGATTGAAAGTAGTTGGGAACATCGAGAAATGAATAATAAAATCAATTGTTAAAGTAACAGCTCATTTCTTATATCTTTCAATTATAATACGCGAAAGATTATCCGTGTGTATGAACGGTGTTTAAAATAAGAAGACACAATTTTTGCAATTTATTTAATCTCATACATCTCATATATATATAGGTTTCATTGAATAATATAGACAAGTTCTGTCTATTTATTTTGTGAAAGATCCTTTCGTATGATCTGATTAGTGTTGTCATGAAAAGACGAAAAGAAATCGCAGTAATTGTTGATTTTTTTATCAGGTCTGAGCTTTCGGCTTACATAAGCCATTATCAAAGGATGAACATTTAATATACAGTGAACATAGAACATTTAAATTATTAACAGAGTGGAGTTATACAGAGAACCATGTCCATTTTTTTGCGTCGCACATGGCCGCAGGCCGAGAACGAATGGTGGTAGTGGGTTTTTGGTCAAATGAGAGTATAGTGGCATGAGGGGATTGGTCTGGGAACTGCTACTACTATGGGTGTAGGGGGTAAGTATAATAACTATGACCTCTCCTGTCGATTATAGGCATTGAAGTATGTTAGTGGAGGTGTCGAAATTTATTTTATTTAGGCTAGGTTTAAACTGTTTGATGTAGATGGCTTCTAGAATTTTAAGTTTTCGTTTATTATTTTCTTGTCTAAGTATATATGTATTTTCAACAAGTATTTTCCTAAGAAGTGTGTGTTGATAGCTTTTAAATGTCGGAATATTGAATGGTGTTTTAAATGTCGGAATATGTTAGAAATTAAGTGTAATGTAAGCCTCCGCGAAAGCGAGTTAGTAGTATGTCCAATGTAGGTATTATTTAGTTTGTTAGAGATACATTCTCGAAAGGGGCATTTGAATTTATAAACTACATTGTTTTTTTGCAAATCGCTAACGGTGGGGGAGGAGTCATTGCGGACGATTGAGTTGGATGTTGTGGATTTAGCGTAATATATGATAAATTTAATTCTTTTGTTGGGGTCTGACGGAGAGATATTAGTGTTTATGAGTTTTTTTTATGATATTTTCGTCTAGTTGGTAGTTGGAGTGCATTTGGCTACGATATAAGAGAGTGATATGTTTGGGATTGATTGGGCTATTACCATATGTTGTTTTTTCCGTGTTAAGGTTTTTAAGGAAATGTCGTATTTGTTCATCAACTATGTAATTACGAAAATTATTGTTGCTGAGTGCCTGTTTTATGTTTTTTAGTTCACTGTGGAAGATGTGTTTTGTAGACGAATTGGTTTTTGCACGATGTAGTAGATTTTTTATGATTGCTAATTTGTAATAGTGGCCCCCACTATTCGCTAATATTCGCTAATATTCGCTAATATAATTAAATCTGGAGAGATTTTTGTTAGTGGGGTTTTTATATGGTGAGATAGTGAACTTATTGCCATTAGTGTTGATTAGTATATCGAGGAAAGGAATTTTGTTGTCATTGCTGAGTTCATAGGTGAATTTTAGGACTAAGTTATCCTGAAACTGTTTTTGAAGTTGTAGGATTTCGTCAGTATTTTTAATTAATAGTAGGATATCATCAACGTATCTAAGGTATATTGATGGTTTTTTGAATTTTGTAAAGGTAGTATTCTCGAGGTTCGACATGTAGAAATTGCTAAATGTCGGACCGAGTACTGAACCCATGGAGACGCCGTCACGTTGTATATATATAGTGTTGTTTGGGTCGACAAAAGGGACTTCGGTAGTACAAGCTAGTAAGATTTTTTCTTAAGATGTTGGGATTAATTTTGAATGGGGGTAATGCAGGATTATTGTAGACATTCCTTATAATTCTGTCGGTAGTTTCGCTAACGGGTACGTTAGTGAATAGGTTTTCGACATCAAGTGAAGCTATTATTTCATTATTGGGTTGTTCGCTCTTGAGGATTTGGATTGCCTCTAGAGTTGACTTAATGCTGTATTTACTTGGGAGGTAGGGTGTGATAAGCTGGTTAATATGTTTAGTTAGATGGTATACAGGAGTAGGAATTTGGGATATGATAGGGCGGAGAGGATAGTTAGGTTTGTGCGTTTTTATGGTTCCGTATAATTTATGGTTTGTAGTCGCCGATAATTTGGGGGAGTTTTAAGGAGATCTGATCGGTATTGTTGGCGCTAATGAGTTTATTAAGTTTAGATTTTAGTTGGTGTGTCGGGTTCTTGTTAAGTTTTTTAAATTTTGTGTGGTCGTGGAGTATGTGGTTGAGTTTTGTGTTGTAATCTGATTTGTTAAGTACGACAAAAATGTTAGCTTTGTCGGCTTTTTTTACAATTATGTGGGGGTGGTTGCGTAGTTTGTGCGCAGCAATTTTTAGTTGTTTGGATAGAATTTTTGAGGAGCTTCGGCTTTTATCATGGCGATCCTTGAGTGCCTCGACCTTAATTAGGTCTTTTAGTTCGGGTTTAGTTGTTATAAGTTTTTCGTCTTGTAGTTTAGTGATGCTTTGATAGAGTGTTTCGATTTCAATTTTTTTAGTGAGCTGGTTGTACTTACGGTATATATGGCAGTTAGGTCCGAGGTTGAGTAGTTCTTTTTGGTATTTAGTTAGTTCGTGGTTGGAAAGGTTGATGAATTTATCGAGTTTATTGGGAAGAGTGATCGTGCCATTGTATAGTGAATTTAGTTTTTTACAATTTTAGCACGGTGTTGAACTTCGGATTTTTCGGTGATTTTGGACAGTCTGAGCATAATATCTTCCAGTTGGTTTGGGGTAGTTACATCTTTCAGTTTGTTGTAGAGGTCATGTTTGTTCTTGTATAGTGTGTCGAGGTTTTCTTTCGCTATTTCGATTTGCCTTTTCACAAGCTCCATTTATATTTCAAGGTGATGATGGTTTGTTGGGCTGCTGGATTATGTAGTTTAAATTGTGTGTATTTTGGCAGCTTTTTTTCATTAATACAGGCTTCATTGAATAATATAGACAAGTTCTATTTATTTTGTGTAAGATTCTTTCGTATGATCTGATTAGCTTGATAGTGTTGTCATGAAAAGACGACAAGAAAGCGCAGTAATTGTTGATTTTTTTTTATCGCTGGTTCATTTTCTCTGTATAACTCCACTCTGTTAATAATTTAAATGTTCTATGTTCACTGTATATTAAATGTTCATCCTTTGATAATGGCTTATGTAAGCCGAAAGCTCAGACCTGATAAAAAAATCAACAATTACTGCGATTTCTTGTCGTCTTTTCATGACAACACTATCAAGCTAATCAGATCATACGAAAGGATCTTACGCAAAATAAATAGACAGAACTTGTGGGTGTGTAAACTAAATCGTTCATTTTGTGTTTAAAATCTTTTACAAAAGTTGTAGTTGGTTGTAAGGAAGTGTTTTTTCACAAAATTGACCTGGAAGTGTTAAAGATGTTCCAAAAACCATTTCGGAAGCTGTACATCCCAAGTCTTCTTTGATAACATTCCTTATTGACAATAAAACAAGAGGCAAATTTTCAAACCATGTTCTGGAGTTGTTGTTAGCTGTTAAAGCTGTTTTAAGTTGTCTATGGAATCTTTCGATTAATCCATTTGCACAGGGGTGATATGCTGTTGTTTTTATATGTTTGACTCCCAATAACTTTGTAAATTCATCGAAAAGCGTTGATTGAAATTGGGAGCCTCTGTCTGTTGTTATTACTGAAGGACAACCAAAGACTGCGATCCACTCTCGTAATATGGTTTTAGAGATAGTCTCTGCTGATATATCTCTAAGTGGGACGGCCACAGGCCATCTTGTAAATCTGTCAATGATAGTAAGTATATATTGACAGTCATTTGCTATTGGCAATGGCCCGACAATATTGATGTGTAGGTTTGTGAACCTACCGTCTGGATTTTTGAATTGTCCTGGAGGAGACTTTGTGTGTCTGTTTGTTTTGCTCTTCTGACAATTCAAGCATGTTTGAGTCCAGTTTTTTATGTCAGTGTGCATATTAGGCCAAACAAAACGGTTGCTGATTAATTTTGCGGTTGCTCGGCGTCCAGGGTGTGAAAGGTTGTGGAAATGTGTAAATAACCTTTTTCTTAGTGATGGTGGTATATACGGTCTAGAGTGACCAGTTTTGACATCGCAAAGTATTGTTTTTGTTCCAAATGGAACAGGCTGTTCCTTCAGCTGTAGGGAAGTGTCGTTTAGTTTGTCTAATGTGGCATCTTTTTTTTTTGTTCATCTGCAATGAGCTCGAAGGTGAGATCTACCGACTCAATAGATTGTATTGTAGAGCGTGAAAGTGTATCTGCCACAATATTGTCTGAACCTTTTATGTATCGGATATCCGAGGTAAATTGTGATATATAGTCCAGTTGTCGAGTATCTCTGGGCGTATATTTCTCGGTATTTACATGTAAGGCGTAAGTAAGTGGTTTGTGGTCAGTGAAAACGGTGAAATCTCGTCCTTCGAGTAAGTGACGAAAGTGCCTTATGGACAAGTAAATTGCCAGTAACTCCCTTGAGAAGGTGCTGTATTTTTGTTGTGCAGTGTTCAATTTCACTGAGAAAAAGGATATTGGTTTTTCCAAGCCATTTTGTTTTTGTTGTAGGACTGCTCCAATTGAGTCTCCTGACGCGTCTGTTGTTAGTGAAAGTGTTGTAGTGTTGTCATTAGAGATGTAGGAGAGCTTGGTAAAATCTGCTAATGCTTTTTTAGCATTGTGAACAGCAGTTAAAGCTTCTCCTTCAATTTGAATTTTTGCATTTTTATTTTTTTGTTGCTGCAACATGTTTGTTAGCGGGGTTACTATTCTGGAACAACGTGGAATAAATCTACGGTAGTAATTTATCAAACAGAGAAATCGTCGAAGTTGTCGCAGTGATGTTGGTTGTGGGAAATTTTGTATGGCTGTGACTTTTTCTGGGATAGGTGTGATTCCCTGTTAGTCTATCGTGTGGCCTAAAAAGTTCAATTTCGAGACAGCAAAATCACATTTGCTTATGTTGATTTTCAACCCGAAATGTGCTAGTCTCTCGAAAACTTGTAATACATGGTCTTTATGTTCATTGATGTCATTGCTAGCAATGAGGACATCGTCGATATAAGCAAAAACAAATGGTAACCCTCTCAATACCTCGTCAATGAGTCTCTGGAAAGTTTGGGCAGCATTACGTAGTCCAAATGGCATTCTGGTGAATTCGAAAAGTCCAAAAGGAGTTGTAATTGCTGTTTTTTCTATGTCCTCTTCGGCTACTGGAATTTGGTAGTAAGCTTTAACCAAATCTAGTTTTGTGAAGATTCTGGTTCCTTGCAAGCCCATGGCGAAATCGTGTAGATGTGGGATTGGATACCTATCAGGAACTGTTTTTGCGTTGAGGTTCCTGAAATCCCCACAAGGTCGCCATGCACCTGTTTCTGGCTTCTGGACCATATGTAGCGGTGAGGAGTATGGACTGCTAGAAGGACGTATAATGCCTAATTGTAACATGTGCTGAAATTCGTCTTTTGCTACTTTATATTTCTCTGGATGCAATCTGCGTGGTGATGCATGTGTGGGTGGTCTAGAGGTTGTGATATAATGTTTGGCTGTGTGACGAACTTCATCAGAATGTTTAAAGGGCGTAGTAAGAGTTGGAAATTTTGTAATCAACTCTTGTAGTCCATTCGCATCTGGTAGTGCCGCACAGATTCCTGTTGACTTGTAGATTGAGGTGATTCCCTTTGCTGTTAGGTCTGTGTTGCCATCGACGAGAGATTGCCTAGCCATGTTCACTGAAATGTTGAAATGGGACAAAAAATCAGCTCCAAGAATCGGTGTTTTTACTTGGGCTATTGTGAAGATCCACGGAAAAGATCGGCGTAAACCCAAATTGAGCGTCAGTGCTATCTCTCCGTAGGTGTCAATTCTTGATCCATTTGCTGCTTGCAGTGTGAATGAAGATAGTTGGTGTTTTCTTCTTGGATCCGGTGGAATAACGCTGATTTGTGCGCCGGTGTCGACTAAAAATAAATATCCGGTATTTTTGTCTCGGATGTAAAATAGACGACTTCCTTGTTTTATACCAGCAGCTAATGTCGTCTTTACTTGCTGCCGGTGTAACCGTTTCCCTGGTTTTGTGTTGAAGTGTGTGAGGTCGAATTGAAGTTGCATGGTTTTATGCACTTCCTTGCTTCACATCCAAATTTGAAATGATACCAACAGGTATCATAGTTGCGTCGCTCTCTAGAAAATGAGCTCGATCTACTTCGACTTCTGCGTCGTGAGGAGGTTCTGTAAGGACGGGAACGTTCGGATGCTTGCAACTTCACCAAACTTTGAACCTGCAGAGTTAGATTTGTCATGCCCTGCAGCAGTTCAGTATACCTGTCTGGCGTGGTTGTTTGTGATGTTGTGTTTCTTGGTGTTGGTGTATTCCATTGTGTTGAGTCATTTGTTGGGTTGTAAGATGTGGTAAACGCTCTGGTTTTGGTTATTGTCGTGTATTTTATCAGCTATTTCCGACAATCTATCCAGGTCTAAATCCTCAGGGAGTGATGCGAGTATCTGTGTTGTATGAGTGTGGAGTTTGTCTGTCCATAGTTTTTTTAACACCGTTTCAGACATGGTGCTGCTTCCCAACAAAGATTTCATTTTCCTCAAGAGTTGTGAGGGTGTCATATGTCCAAGGGTCAAATTGTAAAATAAATCATGTAATTTTTTCGCATCCGATGTACCCATACGTCTTATAATGGCGTTCTTTAGTGTGTCATATGGTTTGTCCTCAGGCATATGGTCTAGCAAATCGACCACTTCTGCCGCCACGTCGGTGGGAAGTTTTTCCACGACGTATGCATACTTTGAGGTTTGCGATGTAATTTTTTTAGCGCTAAAAAGTGCATTTAGCTGAGAAAACCATACTGGTATGTTAGTTGGGTTGTAGCTGGGAATGCTGGCTGATATTGTTGCTGTTGTGAGTTCAATGTCGTTGTTTTCCATCTTTTACGCGTTGTGGTAATTTTTAGTGTTGTTTTCTAATATGAGAGCTTTTTTTGTGTTACGTGCTTTCACTAGTCGGAAGGTCACCAATTTTGTGGGGGATTTGGTATTTGCTGGGTTGTATGTTGATTATTTCCCCCACAAATACAACACTCTATTTTTGCAATCGCGCAAAGTGAAGGAATAAATTACAACGGACATTCAACAACAAACAATTTATTACGTGACAAAATAAAGTGGTATGTAGAAACCAACAATATACATGATTCTAAAATTGCCTTTTTGAGAAATATAAACTTGGCAAGAAGTTAATTTTTGTCCAAAAACGTGTATATGTTTGCATTATCAGAGTCTGTAAATAAGCCTTTCCTACTTACATTCAGTTGGCGGCAGCGTGTCGCGTTGCTCAAAGAAAGTTTGTCGGCTTATTCTTTTTAAGGTCCTTGGAGCGAGGTCACGAACTTTTGGCATGGAAGAAATGACATGGCCGGCAAAGTATACGGTGTCATGCGGACTTAATAGCCTGCTGGGGTGACTGCTTGATGACTGACTTTTCTTTCTAACTGTGTGTATTATATACATTAATAGGGGATCAACTAAGCTTCCTAACATAAGGGTGTGAAAACATTTACGGACCAATCAGATTTATTATTTTACATTTTTGTTTTGGGGCCTAAATATTTTTGTGTTAATTTACTTCCAAGCCTATTTTTCTAGAATGTTCTTATTCTAAGTTTTTAGCTGATTGGTTGAGAAATATAAAAATGTAATCTAAATTCTACTGCTGTTTTGATCCAATTTATCTAGAATGTTCTATTGTGTTTCTGTTGCTTATTTTAATAAAAAAAATATGTATCCCATAAACTATAAGTGTCAGTGATTTGCTTCTTTGGAGAAAATAAACAAAATTCTCACTTGTTGAAGTCTTGTTGTTAGGTTGTTGAAATGAGTAAACATTAAACAAAGAATCCTAATAGGCGCTGTAGAAAAATTAGTGTTTGTAATGCGCGCGAAACTTAAGTTGAGCTAGTAAAATGTTCAGATGAAAACTAGTCTGGATTCGTTTGGACATTTAAGGTTCACAATATTTATTTTGTAAAAAATACAAAATTGTGGCACGAGGCCGAAAAGGAGAGGGGTAGGGGTTGGTACTCACTTAACTATCCTATACTTAGCTAAACACTATCACGACTCAATCACACATTAAAATTTACACATTCACCAAAAGAACCCATTCATCAGCTCCCAATCTTTCATACACCACAATATCACAAATTTACAAGGGGCACATAAAAAAAGGGAAAAACCCATGACAACAAAAAAGGATTTATATACAATATAAAATATAATTTAAAATATTTAATGAAAGATGAAATTATGGGAGTGTGATGAACCCAAAAACTAACTAAAAATACAACAAATTTTTAAACTAAAATAATAATCAATGAGAGTAAGACCGTCCATCTAAAAAAGAAAACAGTGGCCGCTGTATTCCGCCAAACGGCGAAATCAAGAAGCACACTCAAATCAAGAAGTGGGGAGGAGGGTAAAATAATTAATGGAATGGGACAATAAAAGGCCGAACCGGCCGAGTAAACGGAGGCCAAAACAAACTGGGGAGGTTGAGAATCCCAACTTGGATCATAACAAAAGAGAAAGCCGGGTACAGGCTAGGAACACGTTCATTCACATTCATTAGGTACACAAAGGAAAGCTATCTTAACCAGGGGAGGGTTCCAAAGGAATCCACACCGATGTAACCAGCAGATCTAAAAGAGAAAATCAAGACTAGCCCCGTTCACGCGAACCAGGCTTACCACATTTACCCACCTTATGCTGAAATCTGTCGAAGTCAAACGTTTCACACGCCTCATCCAAACCCTTTAAGGACAAATTCCTTCGACGCCAAGTCTTGCCTGACGCGTCTACCTTTGCCAGTACTTCAGACCAATTTTTCTCCAACTGTAGGTCGGGCCCGAAACACACTCCAAGAATGCAGACCGGGCCGTCCGTCCAGTCGAAGGACCCCGGGAAGGTAACACTCTTCCAGGCACCTAACCGCAAGCCGGACGACTTGTTGCGGTTAATCTTGGCCTCTGTCACCTGTTCGTGCCGTTCAAGCGTCTTCTGTACCACCTCGATGTCACTCCGGGAGGACACGAAAGTAGTGACGTCATCGGCGTAAGCGGAAACCCTGTCTCGAGCACCATCAGGGACAACGATTCCACATAGGGCCGGACTGCTCGCCCTGTCCCTTAGTCGGCGAAGGAGGGGCTCCAACGCTAAAGCATAAAGTAGGGGCGACAGTGGACAACCCTGTCGGACCGACCTAGACAGTCCAGAACGCCCGACAACTTTCCGTTCACCTATACCACAGCTGTGGCGGATTGATACAGGAGTCTAATCCAGCGGCGGAAGTTGGTATCGAATCCAGTGACCTGCAGGACAGCCGCCAGGTAACGATGGTCGACACTATCAAATGTCTTGGACTGAGCTAAATTGATCAGCGCGGCTGGTTGGTCGTCTTTTATCCCCTCTATGATCGTGCGTATCAGATGCTGGTTCCTCTGAATTGTTCGGCCCTTTACAGCACAAATCTGCTCAGGTCCAACAGTGACTCGGCAACTAATTGCAAACGATTTTGCAAGATCTTGGCCAAAATCTTTAACTTTAAATCTTTAAGTTAATTAGCTGGCACCGGAAGTCCCGCCTGTCCAGTAAGGACATGTTGAACAGTAACCAGCCATTCTAACCCTATTTTCTAAATTTACCCGGGCACAAACATGTTTGTGGTCCGAGTAACCTAACCAGTGGAATGTAGGATAATCTAAAAGATCTATGTCGGCTTCACGAACTAACATTCCATCAAGATAGCTAGCCACCTTGGTAGAAGGCCAACTAATAGCCCACGTCCACATTCTCCCACCCTTGTGATCGACCCGGTATCTATCAACTAGAGCTAAATCTTCGATAAGATCAACAAAGCTACGGTCACTTGCCTTCTATCCCACTTGGTGTCCAGGATGGCATTCTAGTCCCCCACTAAGACGAGTCGCGTTGAATCCACTAGGAAGGGCTCCTAACGCCGAAAGAACGAGACGAGCTCCTCCTGGTCGTTGGGCGCATAAACCGCAACCAGTCGAAACGCATTGTTTTTCACCGGCACCGACATGTACAAGATCCACCTTCGCGTCCAGGGTACGCTTAACTAGCAAAGAAACTCCTTTGGCCAGCCGGTTCCCATATGCTGAATAGACGACGAAGTCGTTAGACATAAGGGACCCCGATGGATTGTCCTAGGTTACCTGTACCAATATCGGACGTAATACGTCTGTCCTGGACAATCTCGACGTCCGTAGAGAAAGTTAGTTTAACTTTCTCACGGACGTCGGCTGAATTGTCCTTTATAAAGAAGGATGGAGGATGACAGGTACCCTCCCAGCACAAAAATGTGATAGCCTTTGCAAATACTTTGAGCCTGTTTGTGCCATTTGGATAGTGGTAAAGGCCTCGACGGACCCCTGCACAAATTCCCAGGCTTTTGTCCTACACCCCCGGTATTTCTAATTAAAGTAAGCACCCCGGGGGCTCCTGGGAAATTGGCAGGGTCCTCGATAGACTTTCCGTCAACTGAAGTTAATTTGAATAATGGCCTTAGGAGGACCTTCTTCTGGGAATAGAGGTCCCTCTCTAAGCCCTGTCTGTCTATCTTGCAGACATCTTTATTGTTAAAATCTTGTTTTTTTTTCCCGTTTCGAGGAAATTTGTCTGGATTCCGGGAGGGATAGTTAGTTTGAGGGGAGGAAGTTTCTGATTGGGGAGAGGGTGTGGAAGGTGTGGGGGAAGGAGAAGTTATACTTCTCACTGGGGAGGCGGACTTACTCCTCCCCTCAAAACAACCAGTTCAGGTGGGTGATGTAGGGGCAAATTGGGTTCTGGTAATTGTCTTGACCCTCTTCACTCTGCCGCGTTCTAGTCCTTCCTTTTTTTCTGGGACACTTCCTCGTCCTCCTTCCGTCCACTCATCAAAGATGAGGAACGTGGAGGAGGCATTTCTACTTCCATTTGTTGTTGTTTTTCTTCTTGTTGTCTTTCTTGTTGTTGTTGTTGTTTTTCTTCTTGTTGTCGTTTCGGCTCGTTTTGTTGTTGCTGCTTTTTTTCTTGTTGCTCTTGTTGTTGTTACTTTGTCTCCTTACGAGGCTTCTTTTTTCAGGGGATGGTGGTTTTTCCTGTTGAGGAGGAGGAGGAGGGGAAGCCACTTTCTTGCCCCTCCTAACCACCTCCGTCCACTCGTTCGCTCCGCTTTTTGGGTCGGACGATTTTTCTTCCGCTACTGGCTAGCGGTGTTGCCGGTGTTACTGGTGATGTTGATGATTGCTGCTCTACTTCAGACTTTCTTGAGGGGCACACCTTAGCCAAATGGCCCACCGCTCCACATAGCCAACAATGCGGCTTGCGACCCTCAACTACTACAAAAAGTTTTCAGCCTCTACATATCAGGATGTCCTGTATACGTAGGAAGTTAGGCCTGTCCACAATTATATGTACCGCGACATCCTCCGTGGGTACGCCCGACTTGCTATTAACTCGCGCTACGTGAATTGTTCGGCCCTTCACAGCACAAGTCTGCTCAGGTCCCAACAGAGACTCGGCAACTAATTGCAAACGATTTTGCAAGATCTTGGCCCAAATCTTTAACTCTGTGTTTAGCAGAGTTATGGGCCGGTAACCCTCTAACTTCCTCCCCACATCCTTGCCTTTTCTCAACAGCGTGATCACACCCCTGGTGAACCGGTTGGGGATGGACTCCTGCCGGAACCAGTTGTTGAACACGACAGTCAAAATCGGGACAAAGATGTGCGACAGCCTCAAGTACAATTCATAGGTCAAACCATCAAGACCCGGCGATTTGCATCTGCCGACCTTCTCCAAAGCCGCGTAGACTTCGCCCTCCGTAATCTCTCATTCCCAGCAAGCCGCATCAGCCGGCAAAAGCCGGGGGAAGACAGACAAATAGCTACGAAACTCCTCATCATGGAGACCATGCTCCTTGATAAACAGGACCTCGAAAATGCCCCTCCAGGTTGCGAACATCTCGAATGTAGCGGTCGCCGCTTCGGCGAATCTCTTCCATGCGCAGTTCTGCGCCCATTTTAACAGCTTCAGGAGACAACTTGCTTAACGTATGTTTAACTACCTGGCCCATGTAACGATCGCTTTTCGACCGATCCACGGACTCCTTAGCTATGGCTATTTCTAGGGAATCACCACCAGACACCGCCCGGGAGTAATTAGCTCTAAGTGTCTTCACCTTGTCAACCTTATCTAGTTTGAACCGTTTGCTGACCTTGGTGGTGAAAGACCTAATGCTCTTCATAAGGTTCTCAAACCACTTATTCCCAATGATTCCCCCCCAGTTAACGCCCGCTGCACTAAGTTAATTAGCTGGCACTGGAAGTCTCGCTTGTCAAGTAAGGACACGTTGAACTTCCATTCTAACCCTATTTTCTAAATTTACCCGGGCACAAACATGTTTGTGGTCCGAGTAACCTAACCAGTGGAACGTGCAACAATCTAAAAGATCTATGTCGGCTTCACGAACTAACATTCTATCCAGGTAGCTAGCTACCTTGGTAGAAGGCCAACTATTAACCCACGTCCACATTCTCCCACCCTTGTGATCGACCCGGTATCTATCGACTAGACCGAAATCCTCGATGAGATCGACCAAGTTACGATCACGTGCCTTCCCACTAGCTCCCCGCCCTCTATCCCACTTGGGGTCCAGGATGGCATTCCAGTCCCCCACTAAGACGACTCGCGTTGAAACAACCAGGAAGGGCTCCAACCGCCGAAAAAACGAGACGCGCTCCTCCCGGTCGTTGGGCGCATAAACCGCAACCAGTCGAAACGCATTGCTTTTCACTGCAATATCGGTCACAATCAGCCGGCCCTCGGCACCGACATGGACAAGATCCACCTTCGCGTCCAGGGTACGCTTAACTAGCAAAGAAACTCCTCTGGCCAGCCGGTTCCCATATGCTGAATAGACGAAAAAGTCGTTAGACAGCACACAGGCATCGGCCTTGCAAACAAAGTGAATCTCTTGGATCGCGGCGACATCCACGCCGAAGGACAAGAGGTCCCGAAGCAGGCGGGCAGCCTTACTCCGATCCCTAAGGCCCTTCACGTTCATACTGGCTAACTTAATTGACATTTTTTAAAAATCATATCACCCCGAGCAAGGCGGTAACGCCACTGAAGCGCAGCGGGCTACGTAAGAGTGAAAAGAATGGAGAAGAGAAAGCCGGAAATAACATCCTAAGCAGGGAACAAGGGATGAACCTCTTCACCTGTTCAATAGACGTGGGTGGAGTGTGAACCGGGCGATAGCTTAGTCTATCTACTCCAATTGAGGAAAAATAAATAAATAAAAGAGTGAAAAGAATGGAGAAGAGAAAGCCGGAAATTACATCCTAAGCAGGGAACAAGGGATGAACCTCTTCACCTGTTCAATAGACGTGGGTGGAGTGTGAACGGGGCGATAGTTTAGTCTATCTACTCCAATTGAGGAATAAATAAATAAATAAATAAATAAAAAGTGAAAAGAATGGAAAAGAGAAAGCCGGAAACCACATCCTAAGCAGGGAACAAGGGATGGGCCTCTTCACCTGTTCAATCGTCATAGGTGGAGTGTTAACCCGGCGATAGTTAAGTCTATCTATTCCAATTAAAATATATATATATATATATATATATATATATATATATGTGTGTGTGTGTGTGTGTGTGTGTGTGTGTGTGTGTGTGTTAAGGATGGTGAGTTAACTAAGTTTTAACTTAGTTAAAGTCCAATCAAAGAAATAGAAAAAAAGACAGCAAAATAAATAAAAAAAACTTAAGATTAAGCATAAATAAATACAAAATCATGACTTACTAAAATTTCAAAAAGTCTAACCAAACTTTACATACATGTTTCACTGCCAGTTGACAAAAGAAGAAATAAAAAGGTATTTTATCTAGTGGCCAGCAGAGCAATGAATTGTGGGTAGGTTGGAAATTCAACTAGCTAGACCTGAAAAAGAAAGCAGAAAAATTACTTCTGGTCACATGAGTCAGTCAGTTAAGTGCCATACATGAAACACGCTTGGGCGATCATGTCTTGAAAGAGACATGACTGACTGGGCAGAAGATTATCCCACAGTAAGTTGCCATTGCTTTCTGCGGTAGACTGGTTGCCTGCCAAGGCTATAGAACCCAATCTGTCCTGTTATTTAACCCATAACTGGAGGAAAGAGACGGATTAATACCTTTCCCAAGGGTATTTGCGCGTAAGTGAATGCAATGAATTCAAATGGAATTTGAACTCGCCTCCCCGATTTCTCGTTCCGAGCCGATATCCACTGCACCACAACGCACATCCTCTGGTCACATACGGAGCGAAAATCAATGGCAGACGGGACCCCAACGGATTGTCCAAGGTTGCCTGTACTAATATCGGACGTAATTCGTCCGTCTTGGACAATACCGCCAACGTCCGTAGAGAAAGTTAGTTTAACCGCCCTATACAAAGAAGGATGGAGGATGACAGGGACTCCCCCAGCACAAAAATGTGAGAGCCTTTGCAAATATTTTGAGCCTGTTTGAGCCATTTGGATAATTGAAAAGACCTCGACGGACCCCTGCACAAATTCCTAGGCTTTTGTCCTACACCCCCGGTATTCCTAATTAAAGTAAGCACCCCGGCGGCTCCTGGGAAATTGGCAGGGTCCTCGATAGACTTTCCGTCAACTGAAGTTAATTTGAATAATGGCCTTAGGAGAGCCTTCTTCTGAGAAGATAAGTCCTTCTCTAAGGCCTGTCTGTTTATTTTGCGGACATCTTTATTTTTAAAAATGTTTTTTCTTTGTTTTTCCCGTTTCGGGGAGGATTTATCTGGATTCGGGGAGTGATTCGGGGAGGGATGATCAACTGTAGGGGAGGGAGTTTCTGATTGGGAAGAGGGTGTGAAAGGTGAGGGGGAAGGAGAGGGTATATGTCTCACTGGGGAGGTAAACTGACTCCTCCCCTCGACAAAAACAGTTCTGACAGGTGATGCAGGGGCGGATTGGGTCCTGGGGTTAGCTGTGATCCGCTCCGCTCTGCCACGCTCCTCCTTCTTTCCTTTCTTTATTGTAATATCTTTTTCCTCCTCTCGAGTCATCTTCAAAGACGAAGACCGTGGGGGAGGCATTTCCACCTACATTTCTTGTTGTTGTTGTTGTTGTTGCGTCTGGTCCCGCCGCTGCTCATGTTGTTCTTTAGCCGCCTTTCGAGGCCTCTTTTTCTCTGGGGATGGTGTTTCCTCCTGCCGTGGAGGAGGGGAATCCACCTTTCTCCTCCCTCCTAACAACTTCCGTCCACTCACTTGTTTTTTCTTTTGCGTCGGGCATTTTTTTCTGTTTTCACCGGTGTTTTTGTCACCGGCGGGGTTGCTGGAAACACCGGTTCTTCATCGGGTTTTCTTCCTGGGCACGTTTTATGCATGTGCCCCGCCGCCCCGCAAGCCCAACAATAAGGTCTCCGGTCCTCCACTACTACAAACAGTTTTTCCCCGACAAAACAGTATGTCGGGGACTTTTAAAAAACTTGGCCGATCCACTGTAATGTTGATGCAGATGTCTTCTGTTGGGACACCTGCCTTACTCACTATATGAGAAACTTCCTCAACGTCTCCATACTGAGCAAAGAAGCCTCCCACATGGTCACACCCTATTTCTATGGGCACTCCATGTATTGTTATCCGGGTTTTGCAGGTCCCCAAATATTCTGTCGTCATTCGAATCCCTTTTGCTATTAGGATGTTTCCTGCCAGTGTTTTGGCCTCCTCCTCGGTATTTAACAAAACGTCCCGCATGGCCCGGGACCTTCCTGCCAATATCTTAGGTACAATATTTAAACTTTTTAAGGCTTCTTCCATGTTTTCCCTTCTGACGCCAATAAATTTTCGAGTTTTTACATCGGACGTCAGCAGGGAGATCGTCCTTACAGATATGACGCTGACTACTTCAGGAATCACAATTAATTAATTATTACAAATATAATCTTTATATTTGTCCCTCATTTCTCGGTAATAGCTCGAGTCCTTTTTTACTGGTGTTTTTCTCCATACTGACGGCGAAGGAGTCACCGTCGGAATAGCGTCAGATGTTGAGGGCTGGGGAGACAAAGCCATAACTGAGCTTGCCCCCACTCTTAACACAAAATTTTCAAAACAACAATCAACGAATCAATGGACAACAAAGGACGAATATAAAAACAATGGTGATACAAAAAGCTGTACTTACAGCTGTACTTACGCAGAAAAACGTAAAGAATAGACGTCAGAAATGATCAATTTCTAGTCCACCCTCAATAAGCGCTTTCAGACACTGGAAAATTTTTTTAATAAAGTTTGGGCCCCGTACAAAGTCTTACAAACGCTTCCAATTGGCGACAGTCTGTGGTGGAGACTTACCTCTCCGAAGCAAGAGAAGGCGGTTTGTCTGCACATGCGTTCGTAGACGTCATGGAACCGCGAGGCGAGCTCATGCAAGACAGTTTTTGGAATGACACTGTATTTATTTTGTGTAAAAATACAAAAAATTATGGCACAAGGCCTAAAAGGGGAGGGGAAGAGGTTGGTTCTCGCTTAACTATCCTATACCTAGCTAAACACTATCACGACCCATTCACTCGTTACAATTTGCAGAGTCACCAAAAGAACATTTTTGGAATGACACTGTGCATGCGTCATTGGTGAAAACGAGGCTTTTCAGAAGCGAGAAATTACGGTTTCTTGCTCGAGACCAAAAACACATAAAAAGAGCCAACTTCTGTTTCGGAGGAAGTTTGGTATTGGCGATTCAGAGTGATCTCGCGTGTTCCGTGAGTCGTTATTACATTGCTGTCAGTACTTTGAGTAAGAAATCTTTTTTGTCAACCGTGAGTACGAAGTTTTGTTTTTGTTTGTAGTAATTGTTTGTTGGTCGTCCATAAAAGTTTTTTGAACGGTTTTTTTTTTCGTTTGGAGGGGGGGGGGTCAAGCTCAAATATGTCTTTGTCTCCCCAACCATCTACTTCTTCGGCGGTGGTGCCACTGGTAACACCATCACCGTTAGTTTGGAACAACGTGCCGGCAAAAAAGGACGTAAGTTATAAAAAAGTGCAGGAGAAACTTAAGGAATTTATTTCCGGAAATGAACTTATTGTTATCCCGGAAGTGGTTAATGTGATAACAGTAAAAACGACTTCCCTGTTAACCTCAAAACTCGAAAATTTATTGGGGTCAGCAGGGAAAATACGAAGGAAGCTCTTAAAAGCATAAAAATCACGCCAAAGGTATTAGCACGTCGGTCCCGGTCTATGTGGGTCATTCTGCTAAGTACAGAAGAAGCCAAAAAATTGGCAGGAACGGCGTTGTTGGCAAAAGGGATCAAGCTCCAGACTGAATATATGGGGACCCGTAAGACGTGTTACTATTCACCGAGTACCATTGGAGATCTCGGAGGATCATACTGGGGCTTTCTTTGCCCAGTTTGGAGAAGTTAATGATGTGGCTCGAGTGAATAGCAAGTCGGGCGTACCTACGAAGGACATCGCGGTGCATATTGTGGTGGATAGGACGAATTTCCTACGGAGACCAGACATCCTGCTATGTAGAGGACGAAAACTTTTCGTGGTAGTGGAGGTGCAAGCCGCATTGTTGGCTATGTAGAGTGGCGGGCCATTTGGCCAAGGTGTGCCCCTCTAGAAAGTCGGACGCAAAGCAACAGACACCTGCATCTCCAGTAACACCTGCAACACTGCCGGTGGTCAAAAATAATGTACCGCCAGAAAAAAAAAATCCGAACAGGCACCAACTGGAGAATGGACGTAAGTTGTAAGGAGGGGGAAGAAGGCTGCTTTCCCTCCTAGAAAACAGAAGTTACCATCTCCAGCGAAAAAGAAGCCCCAGAAAGAGGATAAACAAGAACAACAGAAACAAGTACAGCAGCAACAACAAGAACAAGAAATGGAGATCACTCAAATGCCTCCACAACATTCAGCGTCGCTAAAGCGAGGGAGGGAGGAAGAAGAAGAGGGAGAAAAAGTCAACAAAAAGGAAAAATAAGAGAGGAGTAGAGCGGAAAAAGCTTGGGTGGCTGCCAAGGCACAGTCCACCCCTTCATCGCCAGTCAAAACGGAACTTGTGAAGGGGAGAAGTCAGTCTGCCTCCCCAGTCAGAACTATATCATCTCCTTCCCCCACACCCATTTTCCAAACAGTAACTCCTTCTCAACACTCTTTCCGTCCAGAAAACCCCACTACTCAAATTGAATCCCCCCCCCATTGGAAACACCTTCCTATAGCCAACCCTCCCTATCAATAGCCCACCCTCCCCCAGCAACAGCCAACCAAAAAAGAAAAGAAAAGGGATAATCCCTTTAAGCGGGTAGTCATTTGTCAAGTAGACAGGTCGGCCTATGAGAGGGACCTCTCTCCACACGAAAAGAACCCCACTAAGGCCGCTATTTAAACTGACCTCCATCGACAGAAAATCGGTCGAGGACCCAACTAATTTCCCGCAAGGCCCCGGAGTGTAAACACTCGTAAGAAATACCGGGGGCAATCGGAAGGTGTGGGATTTCTTACAGGGAGTTCTTGATGAGTTTCCAAAATTAAAAATGGCCCAAATGGGCACTAATTATTTAAAGAAATTAGCCAATTTTGTGCCGGGAGCGTCCCTGTCATCCCCCACCCATCATTGTATAGGGCTGTAAAATTTACGTTCCCCACGGACGTCGGCGGTATTGTCCAGGACGGACGGATTACGCCCGATATTGTTACTGGAAGCCTAGGACAATCCGTCGGAGTCCCTACTGCCACTGATTTTCGTTCTGTATGTGACCAGGAGTAATTTTTGCTTTCTCTTTTCAGGTCTAAAAGATATCAATTAAGTTAGCCAGTATGAACGTGAAGGGCGTGAGAAATCGGAGTAAGGCCGCCCGCCTGTTTCGGGACCTCTTGTCCTTCGGTGTGGATGTCGCCGCGACCCAAGAGACTCACTTTGTTTGCAAGGCCGATGCCTGTGTGCTGTCTAACGACTTTGTCGTCTATTCACCATACGGAGACCGGCTGGCCAAAGGAGTTTCTTTACTGGTTAAGCGTACGCTGGGCGCGAAGGTGGATCTTGTCCATGTCGGTGCCGAGGGCCGGCTGATCGTGGCCGATATTGCAGTGAAAAGCAATGCGTTTCGACTGGTTGCGGTTTATGCGCCCAACGACCAGGAGGAGCTCGTCTCGTTTTTTCGGCGGTTGGAGCCCTTCCTGCTGGATTAAACGCGAGTCGTCTTAGTGGGGAACTGGAATGCCATCCTGGACCCCAAGTGGGATAGAGGGCGGGGAGCTAGCGGGAAGGCACGTGATCGTAACTTGGTCGATTTCATCGAGGACTTCGGTCTAGTCGATAGATACCGGGTCGATCACAAGGATGGGAAGATGTGAACGTGGGGCTTCTACCGAGGTAGCTAGCTACCTTGAAAGAATGTTAGTTCGTGAAGCCGACATATATCTTTTAGATTGTTGCACGTTCCACTGGTTAGGTTACTCGGACCACAAACTTGTTTGTGCCCGGATAAATTTAGAAAATAAGCCTAGAATGGCTTGTTACTGGAAGTTCAACGTGGACAGGCTGGAATTCCAGTGCCAGCTAGTTAACTTAGTGAAGCAGGCGTTAACTGGGCAGTCATCGGGAATAAGTGGTGGGGGAACCTTAAGAATAGAATTAGGTCTTTCACCACCAAGTTCAGCAAACGGCTCAAACTAGATAAGGCTGACAAGGTGAAGACACTTAGAGCTAATTACTCCCGGGCGGTGGCTGGGGGGATCCCCTAGAGATAGCCATAGCTAAGGAGGCCGTGAAGTGGTCGAATAGCGATCGTTACATGGGCCAGGTACTTACACATAGGTTAAGCAAGATGTCTTCAGAACCTGTGAACATGGGCGCAGAACTGCGCAAAGAATTGATTCGCCGGTACATTCGAGATGTTCGCAACCTGGAGGGGCATACTCTTCGGTAGACTGACATGTGCGAGGCGTTTCGGCGGCATTTCGAGGTCCTGTTTATCAAGGAGCATGGTCTCCGTGATGAGGAGTTTCGTAGCTATTTGTCTGTTTTCCCCCGGCTTTTGCCGGCTGATACAGCTAGCTGCGAGGGAAAGATTACGGAGGGTGGAGTCTACGCGGCTTTGGAGAAGGTCGGCAGATGCAAATCGCCGGGTCTCGATGGTTTGACCTATGAATTGTACTTGAGGCTGTCGCACATCTTTGTCCCGATTTTGACTGTCGTGTTCAACAACTGGTTTCGGCAAGGGTCCATCCCCAACCGGTTCACCAGGGGTGTGATGACGCTGTTGAGAAAAGGCAAGGATGTGGGGCGGGAGCTAGAGGGTTACCGGCCCATAGCTCTGCTAAACACAGAGTTAAAGATTTGGGCCAAGATCTTGCAAAATCGTTTGCAATTAGTTGCCGAGTTTCTGTTGGGACCTGAGCAGACATGCTATGAAGGGCCGAACAATTCAGAGCAACCTGCATCAACAAGCCGCGCTGATCAATTTGGATCAGTCTAAGACATTTGATAGGGTTAACCATCGTTACCTGGCGGCTGTCCTGCAGGTCGCTGGATTCGATACCAACTTCCGCCGCAGGATTAGACTCCTGTATCAATTCCCCACGGCTGTGGTACAGGTAAACGGAAAGTTGTCTGGCGTTCTGGCGCTGTTTAGGTCGGTCCGACAGGGTTGTCCACTGTCGCCCCTACTTTATGCTTTGGCGTTGGTGCCCCTCCTTCGCCGGCTAAGGGACAGGGCGTACAGTCCGGCCCTACGTGGAATCGCTGTCCCTGGTGATGCTCTAGCCAGGGTTTCCGCGTACGCCGATGACGTCACTACTTTTGTGTCCTCCCGAAGTGACATCGAGTTGGTACAGAAAGCGCTTGAACGGCACGAACAGATGACAGGGGCCAAAATTAACCGCAACAAGTCGTCCGGCTTGCGGTTAGGTGCCTGGTAGGGTGTTACCATCCCGGGGCCCTTCAACTGGACGGACGGCCCGGTTTGCATTCTTGGAGTGTGGTTTGGGCGCGACCTACAGTTGGAAAAAATTGGTCTGAAGTACTGGCAAAGGTAGACGCGTCGGACAAGCCTTGGCGTCAAAGGAATTTGTCTTAAAGGGTTTGGCTGAGGCGTGTGCTACATACGGCTATCCCATTATCCTTTACCGGTTGTCACTACTTCCACTTTGTAAACGACGTAGGGAGGCGATCGAGCGTTTGCTATTCTCCATTCTGTGGAGAGGACGCAAACACTACGTCGACAAACGTGTCTGTTACCAACGTCCGTGTCATGGTGGTGGGGGTCTGGGAATGCCATACCTGATGGGCCATAAGGTTGCATCAACTCATTCCTTAGGGGCATAGTGAGGACATGTTCCCTAGCCTTACTATCACTCCCCCCATCTCGGTGCCGTAAGCCTCGAGGGCAATCGAATTTTTTCCTCGAATGTCTGGCGGCCCTGTGGGCCATTCCACGATCCAGTGAACTTTCACGTCCTAGGAGTTTTCTATCGTAGGTTAGTGGAGGGTGCCGCGAAAGATTCATCTCGTTCTGATCTTGGGCGCCATGTAGTGATTATCTCAGTAACTCTGAGTTTTCGCTCATCTGGCGATTGAGTCGAAATCGGCTGCCTCTCAATGACAAGGCCCTCATATGCGG
Source organism: Ascarosepion bandense (assembly GCA_037127315.1). NCBI lineage: Eukaryota > Metazoa > Mollusca > Cephalopoda > Sepiida > Sepiidae > Ascarosepion > Ascarosepion bandense. The sequence continues at coordinate 1,138,784 of JBBBDQ010002387.1, read as the reverse complement.
CCGGGCGGATTTGCCAGACTGTGAATGCTGTGACCTTGGCTTGGAAGAAACGGCTTCTCATGCCTTCTACCATTGTTCGCGGGTTCGCCCTATATGGTACTGGGTCGGCGAGTTGACTGCTCGTATCGCGTCGCGAGAGCTTGCGCTCATTGATCGTGGATTCTCCTGCGACAATGTGTCGCCCCCGTTTTCTGGGATGAAGCGTAGGGTGTATCTATTGCTGTTAGCCACGGCTCGAATCGTGATTTGGACGACGCGAATGGAGGAAATCTTGCGAGGTCAGCGTCTTTCACATCTGGATCTGATCCGATATTTTAAGCATCAGCTCAAAATAAGGATTAGAACTGATTGGAAACGTTTGACATCGACAGACTTCAGAAAAAGGTGGGTAAATGGGCGAGCCTAGTTTGCGTGAACAGGGCTAGCCTTGATCTTCTCTTTTAGATCTGCTGGTTACATGGAATCATCCCCTGGTTAATGTAGCTCTCTTTTGTGTACCTAGTTAAAGTGAATGAATGTGTTCCTAGCCTGTACCCGGCTTTCTATTTTGTTATGATCCAAGTCGAGATTCCCAACCTCCACAGTTTGTTTTGGCCTCCTTTTATCTCGACTGGTTCAGCTTTTGATTATCCCTTTCCATTAATTTTTTTTGACCCAACCCCTTAGCGAGTGTGCTTCTCGATTTCGAACTCGTCCTAAAGTATTAACCGATTTTCTTGTCAAACGGCAAAAAAAAAAAACCTCGACTAATAATTACGATTCGTTTAAAAAAATATACAAATATCGACAAATATATATAATTTTTAAGTCGTTTTTAAAACAGAAAAAAGTATAAGAATAAAAAAACTCGTCTAAGAATTTACAAAAAAAAAAAAAGAAAAAACAAAATTCGTTTAAAAGAAATACAAGTACCTACAAATATGTATAAATTTAGAATTGTTCCCAAAAGAATTAGAAATATATATATATATATATATATATATATATATATATATATATAAAGGATTAATTCAAAGATGTTGAATGGCCATTTCGATATGAAGATCCCCACGGGGGACGACACATCACCTCAGCAACAGAAAAATCCTTTCAGAAACTGGAGAAAAATTAGTCTACTTTTCCTTTTTAAATAGATTGCAAAGAAATTAAAAAATAAATAATAAAATAAAATAAAAATAAAAATAAAGGGAAAGAAAAAGAAAAAGATAGAATAAAATCAAATGAATAAGAAAAGAAAAAATTGACATCGTCTGGGTTCGCAAAAAAAAGGGAGAATGTAACTAAAAATTAACAGACAGCCGTGTTAAATCGACGTAAGTTTAAGCAACGCGGAAAAAAGGTGGTAAGAGAGATAAAAGAAGGAAGGGAGGGAAAAAGAAAGAAACTAAAGAAAAAAATGTTTGTAAATATTACAGACGCTGGACAAATTCAAAAACCTAATTTCCCCAAAACGTTGAAGTATTAGAAAAAGGCCTTTACTTAAAAAGGCATAATTATTAATAAAAGGGAATAAAAAGATATAGAATTTAAAATAAAATTATTTTTAAAAAAATTAGGTTATTTGAAATTAAACTAAATAAAGACAACACTAGGTGAAAAAAAAAAAATTAATTACAATTATATATACCTATAGAAGTACACACACACATACATACATATATATATACACACACAATTCTACGAATAAGAATACATATATACATACACATACACACACATATATTCAATTTATTACACACTTATATACATATACATGCGCATACACACATATATATGTGTGTACACACCTATATACAAAAAATTCATATACACATAATATACATGTGTACACATACATGCACACACATACACACACACACACACACACACACAAACGCACACATATATATATATACATATTCCATATGCACTCACACACATATATATTAATGAATATTATGAAAAGGAGCATTTAAATAGCTAAAAATTTTTTTTCAAAATTACATATAGCCCACATACATAAATACATATATACATATATATACAAATATGCACATCCATACACAAACATACACATATACATAAAAAAAAAATTAAATTAAATTAAATTAAATTAAAAAAAAAACTTTTATAAAAATTAAAAAAATTATAGAAAAATTTAGAATTTAAAAATTAAAAATTAGAAGTTAAATTTTAAAATCCGCCCTATGGCGGCACTTGTTTATAAATTCCCTCCTAAGGTTCAAAAGTAAGTCCTGATGAGGATACTTCAAAATCAGAATCTTCTCCAATAAACACAAACGACACCTATCACGAAAACTTTTAGGAGTACAAGCTGAGCCTATTAATTTCCAGCTGATTATAGGGTCCTGCCCTTACTCCTTCATTTCCCAGAACCTACGTGATAGTGCCGTCTGGAATCTCTGTTTAGGGTTCGAAAACAAGTACTTGTGATTATAAAGCCTCTGTTTGAAAGAGCCCGCGGACATGCCAATATAGGTCCGGTAATTGTCCTTGTTATTAGATGGAGAAATGCGGGCTTCATAAATTACATGGGTGGATTTACATTTGCCTTGCACCGGGCAGGCATCCATAGAATAATAATTGCATTTATCGACAATTCCGGATTTAGCTTCCGTATTATTTAGGTTCATTAAAATTTGTTTATTGTGGGAATTAATTATATTATCTATATTTGAGGTGCAAGAATAACTAATTTTTAGGGTGAATCTATTAAAAATTTTATTTAAGGGATTGTTATTATTATTAAAATGTTTATCGATTAATCTGAGAAAATACTTACCAATATTTATATTAGTTAGCTTACAATAAGAAGGGTTAAACCAAATTATCTTCCTTTTTCTACATTTTCGGGTGTTTTTAGTTTTTGATGATTCTGGGTTTATAGCAGGCTTATCATACTTTAACTTATTAACAAAACCGCTTTTCTGAAGGGCCTTATCGTAAATTTCTTTGCTTGCGTTGAACATTTTTATATTGGAAGATAATTGGTTAACCCTATTATTTACTGTCTTGGGTATTTGTCTTATAATATTCTTGGGGTGGTTGGATAAACTATTTATATAGGTGGGAGAACTATTTTCTTTGAGAAAGGGTTGGTAGGAACCATCATTTAAGTTAAGGGGCTATATGTATGTAATTTTGAAAAAAATCTTTTAGCTATTTAAATGCTCCTTTTCATAATATTCATTTATATATATGTGTGTGAGTGCATATGGAATATGTATATATATATATGTGTGTGTGTGTGTGTGTGCATATATGTGCATGTATGTGTACACATGTATATTATGTGTATATGGATTTTTTGTATATAGGTGTGTACACACATATATATGTGTGTATGCGCATGTATATATATAAGTGTGTAATAAATTGAATGTATGTATGTATGTATGTATGTGTGTGTATGTATATATGCATTCTTATTCGTAGAATTGTGTGTGTATATATATATATATGTATGTATGTGTGTACTTCTATAGGTATGTATAATTGTAATTAATTTTTTTTTTTTTTTACCTAGTGTTGTTTTTATTTAGTTTAATTTCAAATGACCTAATTTTTTTAAAAATAATTTTATTTTAAATCCTATATCTTTTTATTCCCTTTTATTAATAATTATGCCTTTTTAAGTAAAGGCCTTTTTCTAATACTTCAACGTTTTGGGGAAATTAGGTTTTTGAATTTGTCCAGCGTCTGTAATATTTACAAAAACTTTTTTCTTTCGTTTCTTTCTTTTTCCCTCCCTTTCTTCTTTTATCTCTCTTACCACCTTTTTTCCGTGTTGCTTAAACTTACGTCGATTTAACACGGCTGTCTGTTAATTTTTAGTTACATTCTCCCTTTTTTTGCGAACCCAGACGATGTCAATTTTTTCTTTTCTTATTTATTTGATTTTATTCTATCTTTTTCTTTTTCGTTTTCTTTTTCTTTCCCTTTATTTTTATTTTATTATTTATTTTTTAATTTCTTTGCAATCTATTTAAAAAGGAAAAGTAGACTAATTTTTCTCCAGTTTCTGAAAGGATTTTTCTGTTGCTGAGGTGATGTGTCGTCCCCCGTGGGGATCTTCATATCGAAATGGCCATTCAACATCTTTGAATTAATCCTTTTTTTTATATATATTTGCTCTGTAATATTTTATTACATGGAGCTCTCTTCCTGTATCATTTTTTAATATTAAAATAAATTTTTAATATTAATTAGGATCGGGTTTTTTGGAATTTACCTTCCTGCTTTTTTCCCTTGGATTGAAGTATCTGAATTAAAATATATATATATATATATATATATATATATATATATATATATATAAGTAATTTAAACTCGTTTTAAAACCACACTTAAATAGATAATAAATTATGTACAAGTGAAAGAAAAAAACAGTAATTACAGTTAAATACATTGCTTTAAAAACTTATACATTTTATCTTATTTACGAGTACTATTGAAAAATGAAGAGAAATCAGAAATGCATAATTTCGGGGAATTTTAGCTAACAATTTGTTTTTGAAATCCAGTTACTCGCCCTTTTGATACATAACCAATTAGCTATTCTTTCCGCTGTTTCGGTTATGGACTTGAGTGCTTTCCTTTTTTTTACTCCCAGTATTCCTATATCTGTTAAGGCTTTGCTTAGGGACCTTGCTACAAATCCTCTAGTCCCTATTTCTATCGGAGTGCAGCTAGCCCTCCAACCTTTAACCCTGCAACTCTCCAGTAATTCGTTCTATTTTAACTTTTTCATTTCATGGGCTTCTGCGTTTTCTTCCCAGGGGACTATCAGTTCCCACAAAACTATCTTCTTCAAATTATGTGAGAAGAAAACTATATCTGGGAGAAGTTTAGTATTGGCAATTTGCTCTGGGAATCTCAATCTCGAGCCTATATCGGCCCTTAGTTCCCAGTCTGTTGCAGGAGATAACAGGTTTGGATTTACCTTTCTATTTTGTGGAGTTTTCGCGCCCGCTTTAATAAATTTTCTTTGCCTTATGTCTGGGTTGTAAACATTATATTTGATAGCATTTTGAACTATTTTCACAATCTCTGTTAAAATTTCGTCCATCAGCCAGTGCAGATTTACAGCTACTCAGGATATGCTTTAGGGTACCTTTACACCCACAAAAATGACAATTTGGCGACTGGGTTTTATGCCATAATTGTAAGTTTGCGGCGCCTGGCAGTGTCGTATACTGCTCGAATCAGAAATTTTAATCTGGATTCACCGTACCATATTTGGCGACTCAACATAGAGCTATATTTGGTCCATGCCCCATGCTGTCTCATCTCGACTTGGATTGCTATACGTTTCTCTTTTTCGCCATTTCTAATTTCTTCCTGCAAAAGATGACTTTTCTTTTTTCCTTGAAGTTTGTCATATTTTTCTCAGGGGAAGAACCATAGGCCCGCACGTCCAGTAGCTATGATCCCTATTATTACCGTTTCTCGGATTTTTTTTTTTTTTTTTTTTTTTTTTTTGCTGTATTTAATTCTTTCGAGGCGTTCCATTTTTTACCTGTATATACTGATATCCCCCTGCTGGCTACTTTGGGATCTTTTGAGCACTCATACTGGATTGTGGCTCTCACTTTAGCTACTTTAAATTCTTCGTATAGGCTTTTAGACTGGAGTTTCATTGCGTTTGTTTTCCCGTATAACACCGCGCTGCATAGGGATCTTGGCAAACCTGACCATCTACGCAGTCATGATGTTATGCAAGTATCAACTAGAACGTCTAATTCGAATAAAATTATCCATCAATTAAAGCCGTCAAAAAGATTATACATAAATTCTAAATATTACAAACCAGATTTTAATGTAAATACTGAATTATGTTTATAATGAACAGTAAGCTCATTTCTCTAGTTTAACAGTTTAACCTTGTCCCTAAATTTGATAATTTCTAACTTTTCGTTGAGACAAAGGTAGCAAGGTGCACGAAAGAAGTTACAAGTTCGAGCCTTTTTAAGAATTTTCCATTTAACTGTAGGTGTTTTGTCTTTTTCTTTTAAAGACCAAAAGTACTTGGATAATGAAGTGCTGTATTTATAGGAACTATTGTTGAAAGATAGTATGGGTTTTTAGTAGAACCGATATAAAACTTTTTAGTATCGGGATTTTCAATTGCAGGGACAGTATAAAGATAAACTATGTAGCTAACTAAGCAATTATTATGCAATGGGAATTCCTTAGAATTTCTACAATTACAACCGCTGTTATTAGTTCTTTTGTCCTTGGTACGATCTATTTGAGCATTGTAATTTACCATGTTTTTTGTGTCTCTGTACTTGTTGAGGAGTTTGTTACTGTGTTTCTTAATTATTTTTTTCTAAATTGAAACAATAGCTTAACTTGAGTGTATTATTATTGAATATTTTACTAAGACGATTAGTTTCTGGAAAGTTTTTGCCAATCAGGTTTAAGAATTTTTGTGCCAATTTACTTTTAACTATCATATTGTAAGGAGAAGTAAACCAGATGATTTTTCCACATCTTTTCTTATTATTATCATTGCCAATAGGATTTCTGAATTTGATATCAGTAGCATAAAATTTGCTATGCTGATCAAAAATTACTTTGCTAGATAAGTTGTTGCTGAGTCTAGATTCAATGGAATATGGTATATGCTTAATGACTGACGGGGGATGGTTAGAATAAGGATTTATGTAAATTGGGTTAGTTAGCCTTCATATAAGGTCGGAAAAATTATTGTTAAGGTCCAGAGTAATATCGGAAAAGTCTACCTGCTTAATGTTAATGGTTATTTCTACTTTAAGGCCTCGTGTATTATTTTCCTAATACGATCTACTCTAATTCTAGTAGAATCTTTAACAATCAGTAATTCATCATCTCTATAGAAACCTATACTACCTGTATCCACATAATCGTAAGCATTTAAATTATAAAGAATAAATAATCCCACAAGATCTGAAGCTTCAGTCAAATCCAGAGAACGCGTTGCAATATCAAAATATCCATCGGAGATCTTTTTAGTCCATTGTTCTTCGTTATAAATCAGAACAGAACTTCTACATTTTAGTATAATATCCATCTCGCTGTTAGAAATATTGGGGTATTCCTGTGCAAATTCCAAAGCCAAAGTGAAAAGGTCCTAAGAAATCAATGGATAAATGTTCATAATATCAAATTGTATAAAGGTATGATTGTCTTTATTTTAGATACCCTTAAACCAGTTGATGACATCCGCGTTATTAATCCATTGCATGAGTCCGATGGTGCATTTAATAGACTGGTTGATCCTTTCTAAAATGGTTTTGCTGATTCTACCAACTTCTGTTCTAGTAGGATTAATTTAAAGTGTATATATTTTCGCTCTAAAGTCTGTTTTATGGCCCTTCAATAAAACATAGGCTTCTTTGTCTTGTAGCTTACTAACACGGTTACTAATGCATGATTTGTCGGTAATGGATTTGCAGAGGTGGTTAATATTATCAACCAGACTGAAATTGGTAGTATCTATTTTGTTATAGCTTTTAGTGAAGTTGTTTTTAATAGGGTTCATAAACCTTAGGGTATAATTTATAAAATTTGGCGGTTTTGTCCGATTTGACATAGATATTATTGGATCTGTTAGCAATATTATCCAAATCTTTTTGGAAAAAAATGTTTTTCTTATGGAAGGTCAATCCATTAATAATTTTCATTAGGTCGTTCTCCCCCCCCCACTCTCTCTCTCTCTCGCTATATATATATACACACACACACCCACACATATATATAGATATAGATATATATGCAAGTTCCATTAAAAATGACAGATAAGGTATTATTAATTTTTTTATATAATTTTTCATGTTTTCATGATTTTTTCTTTTCAGAACCCAAATCATTTCAGAATTGTCCAAAGATTTTGTACTTTCGAGCGCTTTCGGCTATACTATTGGCCATTATCAAGAATTAATTTTGTTTTAATTGCAAATAAACATGTGTGAAATTTATGTCTTGTTTATGTTAAGTTCAGAACAAGGTAAGCACATTTTTACCGTGGTCATAATCGATGTTATTAAGTGTAGGATTTGTTTTGTTTTTTTATTAGTAATGCCGCCTCTTTTATTTGTAATCTTCTTTTGCATGTGGATGATGCTATTATGCATGTATTATCAACAAGTTTATCACGGATATGTTCTAGAAAATCTCGATGTGTGTTTAAATGAGATCGGATGTTCTACAGAATCTCTTGTAGTAAAAGTGCAATGTGAATTTTCTCATCAATTTGTGGTGGTGTAGTCAATGTAATTGTTTACGGATTTGGATATTTGAGGAACACAGCTCTTCAAAGTACATATAAATTCGTAAATGACACTGGTTCCCTGCAGTTTAGATTTTGAAGGTGAATTATTATTATTATTGATGATGAGGTTAGCAGTTTTGAATTTTTGTAATAGATAATTAATTTCATTTTCTTGTTTGAATTTGTCGATGTTGCGTAATTTCGGATGATTTTGCGAAGTGAATATTCGTCTTGTCTGTAATTATTGTGCAATGACAATTATTTTTGTAAAAAAATATTAATGTCATTGTTTTCCACGTGATTGTAGTTGCCGTTGGTTACTTTACAAAGGACTTGAAACTTAACATACACAAGACACTATATACATAAACTTTACACATGTTTATTTACAAGTAAAACAAAATTAATTTTTGATAATGGCTAAAAGTATAGCCGAAAGACCTCGAAAGTACAAAACCTTTAGACAATTCTTATGATTTGAGTTCTGAAAAGAAAAAAAATCATAAGAACATATGAAAAATTATTAAATACCTTTTCTGTCATTTTAAGGAAAATTGCATAAAAGGGAGATTGTTGCCCAAATACACTATATATATATATATATATATATATACAGAGAGAGAGAGAGAGAGAGAGAATAAAAAGTGTGAGAAGCCGTGAACGTATTCTTTAAAGTGTATATTTATTGTTTTTGTAATTATGCATGTTATGATACATTAAGTGTCCATGATGGTATTTGTGACACTACACGTGTTTCGAGTCTAAAATTGACTCTCTTCAGGCGAATAAATTTGTGGCTTTTCCTGTGAGTTCTTTTTATTTTTGATCGCGAGCTTGTTGAAATAAGTAAGTAGAAAAAATAGGAAAATAAATAAAATCAGTAAAATAAAATAAAATAAACCAAAGGTTGGCACGTTGAATGGTCTGTTTTTTCCACATCAGCGTGTGTCTAAATGGATAAATAAATAAACAGATGAATGAATCAAGTGTTTCTCCCAATTTGAAGTGGTTTTGGTCTGGGGTGACCTTTTTAGAGTGTTAAAATTATGTTCTAGTTGCCTTAGCTTATTTTATAATCGGTCATTTGGTTGTTCTTTATTGCTTTGACGGTGTTTTGAATTTGGCATGTGTCTGTGTCTGTGTGTGTGGGCGTTTTTTTATTTTTTTATTTCGTCTGTATGTTTTGGATTTGTTTTTATGGGTCGTCTGGTTCTTTGTCATTGTTTGGGGTTATCTTTTGAATTTGGTGTGTGTGCATGTATGTGGGATGTGTGTGTGTATGTATGCGTGTTTCTGTATGTTTTCGGTGTGTGTGTGTGTGCTTTTCATGTTGTTTTGTTGAGCGAAGGCTTGTATTTTTTATGAATCTTTCTTCCTGCACTATTAATATTTCATAATCTGTGTTTTGATACAATTGTGTGACACTAAATTTGCCATTACTACATTCATGCAGATGTTGGGAAACATATAATTTCCTGTTACTTAATAATTTTATATTGCTCTTATGAAGAGAAATCTTATTGTTCAAGCATTGTGTCGCTCCTAGGTATATCTTTGCGCATTTGTCGCATTTTAGAGCGTAAACTACATTTTTCGAGTTGCAGCTCAGATCCGATTTTATTTCGAATGTAGTTGCGTTTTCGAACTGGAAGTGTTTTCCTTCTATTATTATGTTGCATACTACACATCTTTTTTTTTTGTTGTTGCATTTTGTGACTCCTGTGTTGTGTGTTGTTGTTCGAATTTCGATGAGGTTAGGATGTCTTTTAAAATATATATACATATTATCCTACACATCTGGCAGGACTCAGTTTCATGTGTTATGCAATTATCAGGTGCATATCTCAAACTGAGAGTTTAAATATATATATATATATATATATATATATATATATATATATATATATATATATATATATATATATATATATATCTGTGTGTGTGTTACTATGTCGCCTGGAGAAAAAATCCCATTTATTTTCGAACTGGGGTTGTAACCTTTTTAGCCGAACACGTGAACACGTTATAATACGAAATGAAAGAAAATGTGACTGAACATGATTCCAGGTTCTGTGAAAATGCCTTGCAAAGTTAAATACGCAGATACGACAATTTACATATCGCACTTGTCATGAGTCCCGTTAAAATATGTACATTAGCACAAAACTTCAGAACTATAACTCATATTTGTTTAGCACAGACACTGGTTTGAAAAACAAAGTTTGAAGCTCAAGTTAGTCTGCTCATTGGCACGTGAATCGAAGGCACGTGAGAACGCGTAAGAATATGTTTAATTAAGAAGTGTTCCTGAATCACTTTTGCCAGTATTTAAGGATAAAACCCACAAAGAAATTTCACTAGGAAAGGAAGCAGACGTCCATGCAGGTCCCCATGTAATAGACAGAACAATCGCCCACTTCGTTTGCCATGCGGCGCGAACCTGAATCCTCAAGTGAGAAATTTACTTTTTAACTCTATTTCACTCGCTTACTTCAATTTCAACTCTTATTCACTCATTCAATATTACTCCTCAGTGAAAATTCGAACATTAACTGTGCGTCATTGAAATCTACGCAAATACGAACAGTTGAATTTTGTTATGTAACTCTTAACACACAAACTAAAATTGCAACACACGCACTCATTTTAATTCATTCAAAGAAGCAAACATTCAACATTTCCTACACACACCTTTGAACTCACTTTCAAGCATCCTATTTCAACAAACTGTTTTGTACTCTTGTTGTAGAGATGCCGGGATTCTATTTTTTGTTTAAATTATCAGAAAGCTATATGTTGAATTGGGCTGCGTGAAAGAATATTCCTCTACAAACAATTTGTATTTTGGATGAAAAATAATGAATGAAGATGGAAAATTGACTGAAAAGACACTTGATCATTTAACGGATAAATAACAATTTATATCAAAAGGTATACAGATGTGAAAGGGGAATGTGATATTGTTCATGAAATATGAAAACAGTTTTGATGTTAGAATTAAATTGATAAATTTAAGAGTTCAAATGTTGTGCACAAAATGACTGTTAAAATAAATAAGTCTTTCATAATAAAGTTCTAGGGTTAAGTGTATTAATTCAAAAACATGTTGAAAAAATTGTACTTAACTTGAAGATGATGATGATTTTTGTTCGAAATTCTTATTTAGTTTTGTACTGAGAAGAATGTGTTATCTGCAGATGAACTTCTTTCTTTCAGTAAAGTCGAATGATGTTTGAATATAGATTCGGGGTTGAAATTCAGGCGATAGTGAGAATATTAATTGGTATATTTCTGTTGGTTGAGTTTGGCTTGTTCAAAATTGAGAACTCGTCTCTTGGTTGATAGACATTTAAGAAAGTGAAAATTGCTGAGTTGAATCTTGTTCGCTCAAGAATGAGTCTCACTCGGGATTTAATTAATTTCTTCGAAGTAGTTAATTTATACAAGTGTCGGAATTAGACGTATTGTCTATTCTCCACTAAGGGCCTATGTTTTATCAATATAAATTTCGTCTGTTCTTTTCTTATCAATTTCCAGGATTTTCTTCGTTCATTATTTGTTGTGTTTGTTGTGACTTACCTAAGCTATAAAATTTAAAATTTGGGGAGTTCACACACTCAAAATATCGTCTCAGGACAAAATTGCACCAGTATCAAGGACAAACAACGGAAATACTTTTAAAGATTTTAAACAGAATAATTTTATTCCAACAAACCAGAACAAACGAAGGAATGAAATAATATACACATAGACATGGTTTGCAGGAGGACCAGTCGCAAGCGAATACAAAAATAAATAAATAGTATTTTTGGTAGTATGGAGTGAATACCGTATGTGAAATTATTTATGTGGGACAGGGTGAAATGAAAAGAATTAACTTGTTTCACGGAAATAAAATATACATTTCTTTTTCTTTTTTGTCTTATTTTAGCGCTGTTCTTTTATCTCCGTCCACAGACATTCGTATTCGGGCTAGCAGTAGTCGGTTGTGTTGATTAGTCCATTGCTTTAAGGTGGATCCGGACATTCCGTTCGGCCAGACGATTCAAAGATGAGACTGTGATACAAGCGCCGGAATGAAGGATATCTCATTATATATATATATATATATATATATATATATATATCTCCGAGTGAGTACAGAACGAAGAAAGAATTTTTTTCACCGTCCAAAACATTAATTTAAAACAGTACTCGATATATAATGTATAGAGCTGTGAATATTTATTATAAATTATATTTTAGAACATGTACATAATTTTTTCGACAATCATATGGTTGTTTCAATGTTAGGCATCCAACGTCTCATCAGGAGGAATGGGCAAGAACTGATAATGATCCGCTGCCTATATTTGGTTCGTTGTTGTTGTGGGGTTGGTTGGGGTTATTGATAATGAAGGGAATGTCTTTCGTGTTGACCGTTAGACTTTTGAAGAACTTGGTGTGTAAATGCTAAATGGTTGATTAATGGCATTATCTATTAGAATGTACGTTTTTATTGGTCGGGTATATCTTTTGATTAGAATTTTGAAGAACGTGGTGTGTGGGGGTTGATTACTTGGTCAGTTTTGGGGGGGGTTGTGATTGGGGAACCCATCTTGTTTGTTGACCTTAAGAATTTTTAGGACAGTGGCATGGTTAGCTAGTGCTTGATTGATGAGTGTCTTGTTACCAGACAGATTTTATGTATTCTCTTTTATCTAGTGGCCAGGCTGTCTGATTTTTTCAGTACGGAATATTTTTGTATTTAAGTAAGGTTTTTATGGGTAGGTTTCTAATCTAATTCGGAATGTTAAACTTTGCTTTAGAATTTAGTAGTTTGATCTTTTCTATAGAATTGTTTATTTTTATTTTTCTTTGCAGGGTAGGAGTGTTCATTCATTATTGTATTTAGGCGAAGTTATTTATAAAAGTCTAAACTTGTATTTTTTAGAAGGTAAATGTAAATTTGTATTTTATCAGTTTTTTATAATTTATCTAAATTTGTAAATTTAATCTTAATTTTGAATTTAGAGGAACGATTTTTTTCTTTAATTTTTTTATTTTTCATAGATTATAGTTTGGGAGCCTGTTTATTTCATTTCATTTTTCATTTTATTTATTTAGATATTTTTGTGGATATTAGACCTTGCTTTAAGGATTTATTAGATCGATTTTTTCTATAGAATTTTTAATCTTTTATAATAAAAATATCTAATCAAATTCCTAGTATTTTTAGCTTGATTGTAGGGTTAGATCTTAAATATGCTTACAGTTTATTTTTGTGTATGATGTAATTATTCTGAAATAGTATATTTAATCTTAATTTTGAATATAGGGAAATTGATTCTTTTTCGAGTTTGGGAGCCATTTTTTCGTTTAATTTGGATTTTTCCAGTACGGAATATTTTTGTATTTAAGTAAGGTTTTTACGGGTAGATTTCTAATCTAATTCGGAATATTAAACTTTGCTGTAGAATTTAGTAATTTGATCCATTTAAGTGTTGAGTATTTTGTATTTAGGCGAAGTTATTTATTAAAAAAAATCTAAAATTGTATTTTTTAGAAGGTAAATGTAAATTTGTATTTTATCAGTTTTTTATAATTTATCTAAATTTGTATATTTAATCTTAATTTTGAATTTAGAGGAACGATTTTTTCTTTAATTTTTTATTTTTCATAGATTATAGTTTGGGAGCCTGTTTATTTCATTTAATTTTACATTTTATTTATTTAGATGTTTTTGTGGGTATTAGACCTTACTCTAAGGATTTCCTTCACAAATTACGAGATATTCGCTGTAACTTTAATAGTGTAGAATCATTCCTTCTAACTAACTCACCCGATATCTTAGCTATATGTGAGACTAACCTTGACCCTTCTATCCCCTCTTCGGAGCTGTTCATTCCTGGTTACCTTCCCCTCTTCAGGAAGGACTCCAATGTCCATATGCATGGGCTTGGTGTTTATGTCAGCGAACACCTCCCTCTAGCCAGGGTCACATCTCTTGAATCCCTGGATCATTCCTTCATGTGCTTCCGTCTCTCACTTCTAAGCTCGGTTAGCTATCTCTTCTTCCTCTACCGCTCCCCCTCCTCCTCTGACTGTACGGTACTTGATAGCATCTCTACTAATATCGACAGGGCCATTTCTTCTCAATCCATCTGCCCATATATTTGTGTTTGGCGATTTTAACGCCCACCACACCAAGTGGCTTAAAAACTCAGCCACCGACCTTGCTGGGATCCGCACCATGTATTTTTCAATAACCCAAGCTCTAACGCAAGTGGTGGACTTCCCCACGCGTTTCTCTAATAACCCTAACGGAAGGGACTCTTTACTCGACCTTTGCTTTACTTCCATTCCAGACTCCTGCACTACCAGGCAGCTCTGTCCCCTCGGAAACTCTGACCACGCAGTAGTCTCCGTCAACATCTCAATCCGCGCTAACTTTACCCCATAAAACCAGACCAGCAGAATATCATACTGCTACCAGAAAGCAGACTGGTACTCATTCCGAGACTTCCCCTGCGACGTCCCCTGGAACAACGTCTTCGATCTTCCTGTCGAAGACTGTGCCTCCGAGGTCTCATCTTGGGTTAAGGCTGGCATCGATGCTTTTATCCCGGCCAGGAAATTCCAACTAAAATCAAATTCGTCCCCCTGGTTCTCACCCGCTTGCTCGGCCGCCATTGCCCACCGGAACCATTTCTTCCGGCTCTATCGAAGCTGCTCGTCGAACCAAAACAGGCGCCTTTTCGCCTCAGCACGGAATAAGTGTAAAAAAGTACTGAACGAAGCTAAGAGGGCGTTTGCTACCAGAATGATGCAACGCATAGCATCCTCTAAGTTTGGTTCCAAAGATTACTGGCGACTCTGCAAAAGCGTGCTCAACAAGAGCAAGACTTCAATACCCCCACTAATCAATGAATTTGAAGTTCTCACCTCCCCAGCGGACAAGGCTGAATGTTTTGCCCGTAGATTCTCCACCAATTCGACACTGGACTCGTTAGGAATACCTACACCAGACTTCCCACCCAGAACTAAGGCTCAAATATATAACGTCCACATTACACCCTCGCTGGTCGCCAAGATAATTGCACAACTTGACCCACACAAAGCGAGCGGCGGTGACGGAATCCCAGTCATAGTACTAAAGAAATGTGCCCCAGAACTCTCCTCTGTCCTCTCTAAACTCTATAACCACTGCCTATCTGCTTCCTGTTTTCCTGCCTGTTGTAGTGGAGTTCCTGTGTAGTTCCTATATTTAAGAATTCTGGCGAACCCTCAGACCCCGCCAATTACCGTCCTATTAGTCTCCTTCCGATTTTTGGCAAAATTTTCGAAGCCACTATCAACACCGAGGTGATTCAGCATCTCACAGCCCACAGGCTTCTCTCTGACAAACAGTACGGGTTTCGCTTCACCAGATCTACTGCTGATATGCTAACGACCATTACCGAGTACATATACCGGGCACTTGACAAGAATGGCGAAGCCCGAACCGTTGCCTTGGATATCTCCAAAGCGTTCGACAGGGTCTGGCACGCTGGCCTCTTGTGCAAACTGCGGAGCTACGGGATAACTGAACATCTGTTTGACCTCATCCAGTCATTCCTCTCTAACCGCACATTGAAGGTGGTATTAAATGGGCGTCCCTCAAAGTTCTATCCTAGGTCCCACGCTCTTTCTGATCTACATTAATGATCTCCCCGACGCCATTAGATCCCAAGTAGGCATGTATGCCGATGACACAACAATCTACTCTCGCATCGATCAAAAACCAGGTGTGGGCGACAAAGCGAACCTCGCTGCCGTGCTTGAAAAGGACCTCCAATCCGTAGTGGCCTGGGTAGGAAATGGCTAGTAAATTTCAATGCTTCTAAAACGAAGCTGTTATCAACTAACCACCATAGACAATCACATCTACCTTCCATTAGCATGGGACAGGCTAGCCTCCAAGAGAGTAAAATACTGCCCCTCCTTGGCCTTACACTTTCGGCGGACTTCAAATGGAATGACTATATCGAATCCATTGCCAAATCTGCCGCTATGAAAGTCGGCTCTCTGTACAGGGCCCGGAAGTTTTTCCCACCTGAATCTATTCTGCACATATACAAATCTACCATCCGCCCATGTATTGAATATTGCTGCCATATCTGGTCGGGTGCCCCTGCTGCTCTCCTTGGGCTTCTTGACAAAATACAAAGGAGGATCTGTAACGTGCTTGATAATGACTTGGCAGACCGGCTGCAACCACTCTCTCACAGGCGTGATGTGGCTTCCCTGTGCCTCTTCTACAAGTACTTTCATGGCTTCTGCTCCGATGAACTTAGAGCACTGGTGCCGCCTAAGCGGGAATTTACACTAGATACTAGATTAGCAACTAGGTCCCACCCTTTTACAGTTAAATAGATAAGATGTAACCGTAAATTCTACTCCAACAGCTTCTTTTCTCGCGCTTCCCGCCTGTGGAACTCTCTTCCACAAGTCTGCTTTCCCGACGGCTACAATCTCCAGGTGTTTAAATGTAGGGTCAATAGACACCTCCTATCACACTAACTCCCAATTATTCTCAGAAAACTCTCATCTACCCAACCCTCATTCTCGGTATCCTTACCCGCCTATCACCCACCCTCTGACATTTCCTACATTTAATCATCCTTTCTCCGCTCTATGTAGCCCCCTGCGCAGTAGTGGCAGTGACATGCCTTGCTCGGGGTGAAACGCTTATAAAAAAAAAATTAGATCGATTTTTTCCTATAGCATTTTTACTCTTTTATAATAAAAATATCTAATCAAATTCCTAGTATTTCCTAACATGATTGTAGGGGTAGATCCCTCATGTGCTTACAGTTTACTGTGGTTTCTTTGATATTGAAGGATGAGAGGTGATTGTAAATGCACTTTTTAAATACGTTCATGGTATTCCCAATATATATTTTTTCATCTTTCATTTACTGTAAAAATCAGGTTTGTGGTCTTTCAGAAGCACATATGATTCTTTCGTTGCTATTTTGGGGACTCTGTCACTTATTTTCAATTTGTCCGTAATTAGTTTTTGAAATACCACAAACCTGATTTTTACAGTAAATTACCTACAAGAATAATAAACCCCACAAAATCCGAAATCGGTAGGATCAGTAAAGCAATATTAGAGAGGGTCAGCCAACAAATACAAAATAAAATTAAACTTACGCAGTGGAAAAGTACGGTGGACGTGATCGGGTGGTTTGAAAAAATTGATGGAAGAAATAATGCCACCTTTTTACAATTTGACATTGTGGATTTTTACCCATCGATTTCGGAGAACCTATTCGGTCTCGCCCTGGAGTTCGCGGAATTCTACTCAGACATCACAGAGGATGAAGTCAAAATTATCCTGAATTGCAGGAAATCAGTTATAATCCACGGCAACGAACAGTGGACTAAGAACTCAAAGGAGAATTTTGATTTATCTATAGGTGCCCTAGATTCTGCAGAGGCTTCGGATCTGGTTGGATTATTCTTACTGTACAACTTAACTGCACATAAGGAAATCGAAACGGACAATATAGGACTATATAGGGACGACGGACTAATGATAATTGATAAATCTAATGGAGGTAAGGTTGATAAAACTAGAAAATTAAACCAGTCTTTAAATCCTTTGGCCTTAACGTAGTGAATAACCACAATATCAAGCAAGTATACTTCCTAGACATAACATTAGATTTAGTATCGAACACTTTCCAACCTTACATGAAAAACAACGCTAACCCAATATATATAAACCCCAACTCTAATCACCCACCATCCATTTTTAAGCACATCCCATCATCGGTAGAACGTCGCATTAACACACACTCATCCAGTAAAGAGATATTTGATAAGCACAAGGTCATTTATAATAGAATCCTTAATGAAAGCGGGTATAAATCATCAAAAATCAGCTTTGTGGAAAAATTAAAAAGTTCAAAAAGCAAAAATAGAAACAGAAAAAATAATATGGTATAACCCTCCCTTCAATCAATCCGTTAACTTCAAGCTGGGACATAAATTTATTAAGCTGATAGAGAAGCACTTCCCAAAAAATTACCCTTTGAGCAAAATCTTCAATAAAAATACCATAAAATTAAGTTATAGCTCTTCCAATAATCTAGAAAAAATAATCAAAATGCATGACACCAAAATATTAAAACTACACAGCAAAAATAACTCCAACACTAATACAAGTCCGTCCCGTGATAACAACCTCTGTAACTGTAGAAACCCAACCAATGCCCCATGACCAATAAATGTATGACGAAATCTCTGATATATATGTGTTCGATTTCATCCACAGAAAATCCTATATATTGGGAATACCATGAACGTATTTAAAAAGCACTTTTACAATCACCTCTCATCCTTCAATAACAAAGAAAAACAAAACATGATGTCTCTCTCCAAATACTTTTGGAAATTAAAAGACGAAAATAAAACGCCTAAGGTTAAATGGAAAATCCTCAAACGTGCAAGAACGGCAAAATCTATAAAGGAACCATGTTTTCTTTGCCTTCAAGAAAAAATAGAAATCCTTAAATATATAAATAGTAACAAGCTTTTAAAACAGAGGCACGAAACCACAGTAAACTGTAAGCACATTAGGGATCTAACCCAACAATCATGCTAGGAAATGCTAAGAATTTGATAAGATATTTTTATTATAAAAGATTAAAAATACTATAGAAAAAATCTATCTAATAAATCCTTAAAGTAAGGTCTAATAAAAAGAATCAATTTCCCTATATTCAAAATTAAGATTAAATATACTATTTCAGAATAATTACATCATACACAAAAATAAACTGTAAGCATATTTAAGATCTAACCCTACAATCATGCTAAAAATACTAGGAATTTGATTAGATATTTTTATTATAAAAGATTAAAAATGCTATAGAAAAAATCGATCTAATAAATCCTTAAAGCAAGGTCTAATACCCACAAAAATATCTAAATAAATAAAATGGAAAATTAAATGAAATAAACAGGCTCCCAAACTATAATCTATGAAAAATAAAAAATTAAAGAAAAAAATCGTTCCTCTAAATTCAAAATTAAGATTAAATATACAAATTTAGATAAATTATAAAAAACTGATAAAATACAAATTTACATTTACCTTCTAAAAAATAGAAGTTTAGACTTTTATAAATAACTTCGCCTAAATACAATAATATTCCACACTTGAATGAACACTCCTACCCCGCTAAGATAAAAATAAAAATAAACAATTCTATAGAAAAGATCAAACTACTAAATTCTAAAGCAAAGTTTAACATTCCGAATGACTTGGCAGACCGGCTGCAGCCGCTCTCACACCGACGTGATGTGGCTTCCCTGTGCTTCTTTTACAAGTACTTTCATGGCTTCTGCTCCGATGAGCTTAGATCACTGGTGCCGCCTAATCACGAATTTACACGAGATACTAGATTAGCAACTAGGTCCCACCCTTTTACAGTTAAACAAATAAGATGTAACCGTAAATTCTACTCCAACAGCTTCTTTTCTCGCGCTTCCCGCCTGTGGAACTCCCTTCCACAAGTCTGCTTTCCCGACAGTTACAATCTCCAGGTGTTTAAATGTAGGGTCAATAGACACCTCCTATCACACTAACTCCCAACTATTCTCACAACACTCTCATCTACCCAACCCTCATTCTCGGTATCCCTACCCGCCTATCACCCACCTTCTGTCATTTCCTATATTTAATCAGCCTTTCTCCACTCTACGTAGCCCCCTGCACAGTAGTGGCAGTGACATGCCTTGCTCGGGGTGAAACGCTTATAAAAAAAAAAAAAAAAGATTAGAAACCTACCCATAAAAACCTTACTTAAATACAAAAATATTCCGTACTGAAAAAATCAGACAGCCTGGCCACTAGATAAAAAAGAATACATAAAATCTGTCTGGTAACAAGACACTCATCAATCAAGCACTAGCTAACCATGCCACTGTCCTAAAAATTCTTAAGGTCAACAAACAAGATGGGTTCCCTAATCACAACCCCCCCACAAAACTGACCAAGTAATCAACCCCCCACACACCACGTTCTTCAAAATTCTAATCAAAAGATATACCCGACCAATAAAAACGTACATTCTAACAGATAATGCCATTAATCAACCATTTAGCATTTACACACCAAGTTCTTCAAAAGTCTAACGGTCAACACGAAAGACATTCCCTTCATTATCAATAACCCCAACCAACCCCACAACAACAACGAACCAAATATAGGCAGCGGATCATTATCAGTTCTTGCCCATTCCTCCTGATGAGACGTTGGATGCCCAACGTCGAAGCAACCATATGATTGTAGAGGACATATATAGAAAAAATTATGTACATGTTCTAAAACATAATTTATAATATATATATATATATATATATATATATATATATATATATATAAATGAATAAGACCGAAGAAAATAATTGCAACGTTCAAAACATTAATTTAAAACAGTGTTCAATCTGTTCTATTTTAGAGGATAGCTTATTTATGAAAGATTTTATCAGTTAATTTAAGAAATTTGTTACAGTTTAATATTAACTAATTGATTAAATGGAGGATTATACCATATGAATTTCCTGTTTCTATTTTTCTTTCTAGAACAGATATATTGTTCTGCAAAACTAATCTTAGAAGATCTAAACCACTATCCCTAAGAACTTTATCATAAATATTTTAATATTATTATTATTTTATTATTTTGTTATGTATTTTATTATTATTATTTGTAGTAGTAGTAGTAGTATTAGTATTAGTATTATTATGTCATTTTTCATCATATTTCGATTTCTACTATGGTCGCACTACCAACCAAGTCTGCGGGAAGGCCTTAGGCAGGTCGTGGCGTGTTGTTATGGCTCCATTTCATGTTTTTTCTATCTTCCCCATCATCCCTAGCGTTACATAGACAAAGTTCTCCTTAGTGTGTGGGCTGTACTTAATAAGACAATTTTTTTGTATATCTCTTAAGCTGGGGTTTCCAGGGATTCTTTCAGTGTGTTGTTTTGTTCCATTTTTTATCATTCTAAGTGCACCTACTATCACTGGCACAACTCTTCTTTTCAATTTCCACATTTTTTTCTATTTCAATTTGCAGGTCTTTATATTTTGACAGTTTTTCAAATTCATTGGTTGCTATGTTATAATCCGCTGGACAAGCCATATCAATTAATAGACAAGTTTTCTCTTTCTGGTTTTTAACAATAATGTCTGGCCTATTTTTTTCTTCTTCTTCTTCTTTTTCTTCTTCTTCTTTTTCTTCTTTTTCTTTTTCTTCTTTTTCTTTTTTTTATTTTAATAATATTATCTTTTTTATGTTTATTCTACTTTATTTATATTTTTTTATTTAATTTAATTTTAATTCAATTTTATTATTTTTTCTACTTTGTTATATTAGGTCTAATGAATTTATACCATCATGTTGGGTTTTAAAATATCCTTTATTTTACGTTTTATGAATAATTCTCTTCTGTCTGTGTATATGATTTCATCATTTTCTTTAAATGCCAAAATGGTTTGAGCTGAAACATTGTAACCGGTGTCAATATATGTCTGCAATCAATTTCAGGCCAAAATTTAAAATTTCTCTCTTTTAGCCGTTTCTATTGGCTCTTCCCTCTCTACATTTTCTCATTTATAACCCTCCTCACTTTCTATTTCTTCTGTAACTTTCTTTTACCTCTTTCTTTTTCTGTTCTTGATTTCTCATCTTATTTTCTAATCTTTTCTTTCCTCTTTCTTCCTCTCTTTTTTAATATCGTACAGAAAAAAATTCCCAAAATAAAAGGAAGTGTGTTTTAAAAAAATCTTTTTCAATAAAAACGTTTATTACCATCATTGTTAGCTACCTGATGAGACATTGTTCTTTCAATGTCGAAACAAAATGTACCATTTTGTAGTAGTTTGTAGTTTTTCACATGTTCTAGCGTAATAACTAATAATAAATATTCATTGCTCTATTTTTATATTGAGTACTGTTTTAAATAAATGTTTTGAATGTTGCAATAATTTTCTTCGTTCTTATTCATTTGGATCGGAGGCAGGTGGATGTCTAGCCACACTGATGAGCTGTGATACAATGAAACAGGCTTCTATGTGCATGACGAGTATATATATATATATATATATATATATATATATATATATATATATATTAATAAGTTAGTTTTTGGTCATAATCAAATTAGACCAGTAAACAGTTGTATTAAAATGTGTTCAATACAACGAGTTATTTCACAACTTAAGTTTCTACCTTTCTGTGTCTTCAGGCGATTTACAGTAACTGATTTTGCCGGGATCTTTTATGAACGCGCAATTTTCAAAATTAGAAGTTACTTAAGGATCTTAGAATCCTTTCATCCATGATCGTATGATCCTAGTTGCTATTTATTGGTACCATTGCACTTGGACATAATTTCTGTTCTTTCTTTTAGTCATTCATTTTTGTCTGGGAATAACATAATAGCCAATTGTTACTCCTGGCATAATCTGCATGTTTTACCACCATTAGTTTGACTGTTTTTGCTATGCTCCAAGTTACATCGGGGTCTTTTCCATACTTTATTTTTAATTTCCACACGTGACTAGCCAGTTTTGTACAATTTTTTAGGTTTTCCAGTTTAAATGTAGACTTATGGTTATTCCATTTAGCTTTAAAACTGTTTTTGGTAGACCCTAAATATGTTTTACTTTGACCATTTATATAATGTACTTTTGCTTTGTAATTAATCCCTTTTCTATTGCAAAGTCCGTTAAGTGGTTATTTATTTTTGTCCCTACAGTTACATTCCTTGTTAATGACGTTGTTTTGTACTTTGTTATTTAGGTTTCTGGCGTTTTTTGTAATTTTCTAGTACAGTTATAACTCAGTTTGATTGAATTCCTATTGAAAATGTTTATATGAATGCATATATGCATGTTTCATTGCAAATTACAGACAAGGTATTATCATTATTTTTTACATGATTTTTCATTTGTTCTTATGATTTCTTTTCTTTTCTCTCCAACGGCATTGTTAGATGTTATGGGTTTATTGAAGTATGTTTTTAGAGTTTCAGTGGGTTTCCTATTTAGTCTTTTGAATTTGGATCGGTCATCAATGAAGTGCTGTAATTTCGTGTGATAATCTAATTTTTCCAAAATTACGTAAGTGTTCTTGGGATGACAATATTAGGGTTGTTTTTAGTTCTTCAACGGCAATTGCAAGTTTTGTTGGGATATATATAACAAGACGTGTTACATTAAACATGTCTGACCATTTGTCCATTTCTAGACATCTACAACAACATTCCTGTCTACATTCACAATATAAAAAATAATGATCGATAGGTTGTGTTAATTATCCTACATCAAGAAAACAACAAAAGCAAACTACAGATCCTCGAGGCAATATTCATTAAAAAACTTAAGCCGTCAATCAATAGAATCAGTTATGAATACAGTTGTAACGGTTTAAAATGTTTATAAAAAGAAGAATTTTATTCATGCTTTAACACGTGCATGACCATGACATTACAACATATAAAAAATTCCATTTTGGATAATTTTCATGTTCTAATAAACGCTAATCAATTTGTGAACTGTTACATTTGAAGTAAGAAGAAAATTGACAGTAATTTTTAGCAACACAGTTTTGCGGTTATTTTTCGTTACCACAACTCACAGCCCTGAAGATGATCTCGGAAGGAGATTGAAAGTACTCGGGAACATTGAGAAACGAATAATACAATCATCTGTCAGTTACAACTCATTTCTTACATCCTTTAATTATAATACGCGAAAGATTATCCGTGAGTATGAACGGATTTTATTAAAAATAAGCAGACACAATGTTTGCAATTTATTTAACCTGACATATCTAAAAGAAAATTTACGACCTAAATACACAAATATATATGTCATCCACATACAAGCCTGCAATGAAACAAACACCCAACCTATCAGCTATCCTCACTTCTACCAAATATCTAAAAAAATGCAAACCTATCAGGGAATTTGAGATGTGGAAAATCCCGTTGTTTAGTTTGCAAACATTTAGTAAACGATGCAGCATTTTCTATACCCAACACATACATCAAATTACACCCACCACGCCTCACCTGTGACAGCCAAAATATAATACATTTTCTCTTCTGTTCAATTTGTCCAAATAGTGGATATATTGGTGAATCTGGAAACAGTTTCAGATTCCGTTTCAATAACCATAAACTAAGCATACGCCAAAACAACCCTTATTTCCCCATAGCAGAACACTTCAATCAACCAGGACACACATTAGAAAACTGCAAATGTTTACTGATAGATTCCGATTTTAGTTCTACATACTCACGCAGAAAGAAAAATACTGGATTTTAAAATTAAATACATATAGGCTAGGGTTAAATAGGGACTTAGGTGTTTTGAATCTTTATAAATATTTCAATTGTTAAACATTTTTAGATACTTAAAAAATTTTTTCATTAGAACAACTTTTAAAAGTATTATTAGAGATAGGTTTACGTTTACAAATATTAAAAACTCTATCGCTTTCTACGTCAGGTGATGTAAACATCTCTCGACGAACGCTCTCGTGGCGAACGCTTCTAGTTTAAATTATATTATAAGAAACTGAAAGAACACGTAGATTAAAACTCACTGTTTAAGCATTTCATTTTATAAAGAGTGTTTAATAGAATAGATTAATATTGTAATCTTATTAAAATGGTTTATGAAAGCATTATATCACTACACAAAAAGTTCACGTTTCAGAGCAATACTGTTCTTCTTCAGGTGATATGTTAAAATAAATGATGAAAAGTATTTGTTTTTTTAAATAGAGGATGAATTCATGGTTATTTAAAAAATTAGGAAGTGGTAGTTAGATAATTGATGTGCGTTGTGATGCAATGGATATCGACTCGGAACGAGAAATCAGTGAGCCGAGTTCGAATTCAAGTTGAATTCGTTGCATTCACTTACGCGCAAATACCCTCGGGAAAGGTATTAATTCGTATCTTCTCTTCAGTTATGGATTAAATAGCAGACAGATTGGATTCTATAGCCTTGGATGACAACCAGTCTACCGCAAAAAATAATGGCAACCTACTGCGGGATAATCTTCTACCCAGTTGAGATATGATCGCCCAAGCGTATATCACGTATGGTACTTAACTAAGTTAGAAAATATACTTTGAGGTGTGTCAAAATTGTTCAGTCAAAAATGAGAAATAAGTAACTATGGAGTTGAAGGTTTTAATGATTTTTTATTACGTTTTTAATGTACGCCTTAGTGGATATCTACTTAATTATTTATATTGAATAGTTGTCTATTTAGTTGCTTTGTTCTTATCATTTAGGTTGACATCTTTTTTGTACTGACTTCTTTTATTATCGTAACCTTTTTTCTTACCGTGTTGGTGTGTTTGACTGCTTAAGAGTTTCTGTTTAGGTCATCGTTGAGTGTTTGTATTCTTGTGTGTATTTGTATTTGTTGGCTTCATGTGTGAGTTTTTTCCGTTTGGTGATGGTTAAATTATTTTCCGTATTTTGCCGTGATTTAGTGCTTGTATATTTTTATTTGTATCTTTTGATTTTGTTGTTATTTATATAGAAAAGTAGATATTTGTTCGCATGTCAACATTTTCCCATTATCATGTTTCTTTTATTTAATATTTTATTCGGGTTTTTTAAGCTGATTATTGCTAGTTTTTCTTCTAGGCATAATTTACAGTTTTTGCTATCCTGCAGGGTGATGGTGCTGTTTTTACTATTTCCCATTTAATATTGCTAGTCATGTTGTTTTCTATCTGATTCTATATGTATTTTGATAATGTTGTGTTGTTTATGTATTTTTCTGTGTTAAGTGATGCTTTGTGATTATTAAATCTTCCTTTGAAGGATATTTCTGTGGCTCTAATGTAAATCTTCGTTTGTGCTGGTGTTATTTGTCACAGTAGTATTGTATATTATGTTGTTAATTAGACGTTTATTATTAAGTGGACAGTTACATTTATTCAGATTGTTGTTGGTTTCTGTTGTTGTTATTGGTTTTATAAAGTATTTTCTTGTTGTCCATATTTTCCATGCGGTTGTAAGAGATTTTTTTACTGTAATTTTGTTGATGATTTTTGATAGTTTGTTGAGTTTGGGGAAATGTTTTTTTTTTCTATTATGTTGAAAAATATTTTTACTATTTTTGTTTTTATATCATTATTGTAGGATGGGTTGATACAAATTATATTTTTTCTATTGTTTCCGTTTTTGGTTTATTTTCGTTTGTGCGAGTCAGGATATATATATATATATATATATATATATATTATTCAAATACTTTAATCCAAGCGGAAAAAGCAGGAAGGTAAATTCCAAAAACCCGATCCTAATTAATATTAAAAAAATTTTAATATTAAAAAGTGATACAGGAAGAGAGCGCCATGTAATAAAATATTACAGAGCAAATATAAATTAAATAGGATTTATTCAAAGATGTTGTATGTACATTTCGATATGAAATCCACACAGGGGATAACGTCAGCAACGAAAAAAAAATCCTTTCTGAAACTGGAGAAAAAATCAGTCTATTTTTCCTTTTTAACTCATAGAGTTGCAAAAAAAAAAATACTAAAAAGAAAGAAAAAGAAAAACATAAAATAAAATAAAATAAAATAAACAAGAAAAGAAAAAAAAGAAAAATTGGCATCGTCTGGGTTCGCAAAAAGGGAAAGAGAATTGTAACGTAAATAGAACAGACGGCGTGTTGAATTGATATTAGGTCAAGCAAAACGGAAAAAAAGGTGGGAGGTAAGAGAGATAAAGGAAGGGAGGGAAAAAAGAAAGAAAAAAATTTTTTTATATATTACAGACGCTCGACATATTAAAAACCTAACTTCCTAAAAACGTTGAAGTATTAGAAAAAGGCCTTTTACTTAAAAAGGTATGTGTATTTTTAAAGGGAAAAAAAGATATAGGATTTAAAATAATTTTTTTTAAAAATTAGATCATTTAATTTAAACTAAATAAAGATACCGCTAGGTATAAATGAACAAAAAAAATTTTTCATTTACAATTATACATACATATGTGTACACACATACATACATACACACACACATTTCTTCAATTATAAATACATATATACATACATATATATATACACACACACACATATTCAATTACATACACACACATATATACGTATATACACATACATGCGCATACACACACATATATATACATATATATACAAAAAATACACACACAATATATATGTACACACACATATATATGTATACATATACACACATACACACACACATCTATATACACTATACATATGTACACATACACACACATACATATACATATAAACATATATACATAAATACACATACACACACAAACATACACATATACATAAGAAATATAAAAAGTAAAATTAAAAATTAAAAATTTAAGGTACTCGTTTTCGAACCCTAACCAAAGATTCCAGACGGTACTATCACGTAGATTCTGGAAAATGAAGGAGGAAGGGCAGGACCCTGTAATTAGCTGGAAACTAATAGGCTCAGCCTGTACCCCTAAAAATTTTCGTGATAGGTGCCGTCAATGTCTATTGGAGAAGATTCTGATTTTGAAGTATCCTCATCAGGACTTACTTTTGAATCTTACAAAGGAATTCATCAATAAGTGGCGTCATAGGGCGGATTTTAAATTTTAAATTTTTCTTTCTTCTTTTTATATTTCTTATGTATATGTGTATGTTTGTGTGAGTGTATGTGTATTTTTGTATATATGTGAGTATATATGTATATATGTTTATATGTATATGCATGTGTGTGTATGTGTACATATGTATTTATGTGTATAAAAACATTTTTAGCTATTTAAATGCTCCACTTATATTTCCTTTCATAATGTTCATTACATTTTTTTATAAATTTTTTATAAATTTTTTTTATAGGTGTGTGTATATGTATACATATATATATGTGTGCGTACATATATATTGTGTGTGTGGATTTTTTGTATATATGTGTGTATGCGCATGTATGTGTATGTACGTATATATGTGTGTGTGTATATGTTTGTATATATGTATTTATAATTAAAGAATGTATGTATGTGTGTATGTATGTGTGTATGTATGTGTGTACACATATATGTATGTATAATTGTAAATGAAAAAATTTTTTGTTCATTTATACCTAGCGGTATCTTTATTTATTTTAAACTAAATGACCTAATTTTTTTTAAAAATTATTTTAAATCCTATATCTTTTTTCCCTTTAAAAATACATATTCCTTTTTAAGTAAAAGGCTTTTTTCTAATACTTCAACGTTTTTAGGAAGATAGGTTTTTGAATATGTCGAGCGTCGGTAAAATATATTTTTTTTTCTTTCTTTGTTTTTTCCCTCCCTTCCTTTATCTCTCTTACCTCCCATCTTTTTTTCCATTTTGCTTAACCTAATATCAATTCAACACGCCGTCTGTTCTATTTACGTTACAATTCTATTTACTTTTTTGCGAATCCAAAC
>JBBBDQ010002387.1:1047500-1105000 GCA_037127315.1 Ascarosepion bandense | reverse complement strand
GTGGTGGTGCCCTTTTTAGTATTTCCCCTTTAATTTTGGTGATAATGTTTTTTTTTTGTTTTGTTTTGGGTTTTTTTTTTGTTCCATATATTACATATATATTTTGATAATTTGTTGTTTTTGTATTTTTCTGTGTTGAATGATGTTTTTTATTATTAAATCTTTCTTTTAACGATGTTTCTGTTGCGCCTATGTGAATCTTTTCGTCTGTATTAGTGTTGCTTGTCACAGTTGCTTTGTATATTATGTTGCTGATAAGACATTTATTATTAAGTGGACAGTTGTGCTTCTTTCGGCAGTTACATTTGTTTGGTGGTTTGTGTAGTTGTTATTGGTTTTATTAAGTATTTTCTTCTTGTGTTTCGTTATTATCTTTTCCATATTTTCCATGCGGCTCTAGCCGATTTTGACAGTTATTTTATTTCTAATTTTTGATATTTTATTGTGTTTGGGAAAGTTTTTTTTTATTATGTTGAAAATTTTTCCCATTTTGTTTTTATATTATTGTTGAAGGGTGGATTAAACCTGATTATGTTTCTTTTCTATCGTTTTTGTTTGTTTTTTGTTGTTGTTTTTTTGTTTTTTGTTGTTGTTTTTTTCGATTGTCTATTCAAGTTTATTTGAGTATCCGCTATTTTTTTAATGATTTTTTAAAAAATGTTTCTTTGTTTTCATCGAATATTTTGATGCTACTTTTGTTTATAGATATTGGTATGTGTCTGAATATATTTGGAAGGTGATTAGAATTGTTGTTAATATATATATATATATATATATATATATATATATATATATGGGGTTGTTGTTTTCTTTGAACACAATTTTGTGGCTTCAACTAAAAATGTTTTGCATGGAATTGGTTTGTTGTAGGATGCATTGGTTGCCGTGATAACGGTGGTGATAATGACGGAATTGGTGTAACTAGTAGGCCTGTAGTGAGTCATGTGGAATGTTTCATTTGGATTTGGGTTGAATATGGTATCAATGAAACGGTTGCGGTAGTGACACTAAGAGTAGGCTAGTAGTGGGTTAAACAGAATGCCTCTGTTGGATTCGGGTCGAATGTTGTATCAACGAAACATGGTCATGGTAGTGACGGAGAGGGTAGGCTGGTAGTAGAGTAAGCAAAATGTTTCAGTTATATTCGGGTTCAACATTTTCCCATAATGCAAAAGGAAACCAATGAAAGGGATTCTGGTCACGCCAAAATTTTGTGACCCCACTTCCAGAAAGGAGATCGTCTTTTTCTCGATACTTTCGAATCATTAAATTCGGACGTGTTTTTGCAGTGCTCCTAGAAAAAGGAGTCAGTGGCCCTCTCTCAACGTCATATTGACTTGAGATTAACCAGTCTCTTACCTCCGAATTAGTATACGCCTGTGTGTCAATAAAAATTAACCTTTAATCGTTAATCCGCATTTTGAGTTATTTATTTAGGTTTAACAACATTACAATCTTCTGGATAAAAAAAAGTCCCAACCAACTACAGCTGGTGACTCCGATGTCATTCGAACACACAGGACAAAACTCAACCATAGGCACTTACTTTTTCACTGGTTCTCAGTTTTAAGTCAACCAGTTTCAACTACCATACCACGCACGTGGATAAAAATAAAATATCTTTAAAAATTTCAGTTTTGTTCGTCATTTTTTAAACTGCTTATAAAGATTAAAAAAGCTAATACGATTGTTTATTTCATATATAATGCATACAAAAACAAAACAAAACAAAACAAAAAATAAACAAATTACCACACCATTTTGAAAAAACCTGACGGGCAAAAACAAACACCCTCCCACAAATAAAGCCACACATTTGATGACCAAAAAATGTATTTAAAAAAAAATATAATAATCACCACCGCATTTGATAAAACCCACATGCAAAAGAAACCAGCTACAGATTTGGTGATAATGATACAAATAAAAGGCATTACTATGTAATACCTAAAGTACAAAAAAAGATGTGGTGACCACAAAAACTACAATTATCGTCCAGAGCGTGGATAAGTCAATGGCAGACAAGAAAATCCACAACTGTACAGCAACAAATTTTTGACGTCTGGCCTATACAAGAAAAAGAAAAAAGCACAAAACAAGCGAATGAGCACAACGAATTAAGTAAGCATTTCATTGACTTACTTCAAAACCACTAATAGACTATAACAGTGTGCGAACCTTCTTACGTATCCACATACATACTTACAAATCACTTGCCAACCAATCAGATCGCTTGCACATGAAAAATGATTTTTCCCGCGCAGCGATCTTCAGCCAATAGTCAACTATATAAACAAGGTTCTTCCTCATCTCGGCAGTGAGTTCCCAACCACTAAGTGGTGTGTGTGTGTGTGTGTGTGTGTGTTGCGCGTTTATTTGCGAGGACTGTATTAAGTTACAGCCCGATTTATTTTTTGTCTGGCAACTGGGCGCTAGTTCCACTTAGTATTTTTTTTACTAGTAGTCCAGCAGTACGAAAGAAGAAAAAGTAACAAGGATGGTGAAGACCCCACAGAGGCCTAAGTCACCGACACCATCCACATGAGCAGGGGAAGGGGATAAATCCCTCAAGAAAGATTAGGGGTATTACACTTCCATTAGAGAAGTATAAGCAGTTCATTTCAGGAAATGACAGTTCCTGAGACCCTGCAAGCATTTCTCTGCGAACCAGTTTCGAAAACACAAAAATTTGTGGGAGTTAGCAGGAAAACCGTGGAGGAGGCCGTCAAGAGCCTTAATATCAAGGCAAAATGGTCGCAAGGAGTTGCCACGCTATGTGGGACATCCTTCTGGCCATGGAAAAGGAGGTCAAGCCGTTGGCAGGAGCCACTTTAACTACAAAAACGCTTCGCCTCCAAAGGGAGTACATGGGCACCCGCAAAACCTGAATTACCTGGCATGGGGTGCCCATGGACATCACTGAAGACCACCTAGAAGCCTTCTTCTCCCAGTATGGATAGGTGGCCGAGGTGGCGGCCGTAGCAAGCAAGGCTGGATTTTCTACATTTCTTACAAGTGACATTAACCCGTAAGGAGTTTGATGAAATACTAAACATATTGACCTGCCGGTGAAGGTCCATTTACGTGGTGGTGGAGGGAAGAAGGCCCTATTGTTGGGTATGTGGTGCGTCGGGCTATTTGGCCAAAGCATGCCCAACAAGGAACTCTCCACCATCGACCCAAGATTCAGGAGGGCAAGACAGCAACCATAGAGGAGACGGAGAAGTGGGACAAAGAAAAGGAGGCCAACAAAGATGACGATTGCGTGGCGGAAGAGCCCGAAAGCAAAAACTCCACCGCCCCAGCAGAATGTCTCACATGAGGACAAGAGGAGGGGGAAGCAGCAGCAGCCAGTACTCAAGGAAAGGCAGCAGTACTGTGAGATAAGAAAGCAGTAGCAGCAATCCTAACAGGAGGAGCAAATGGAGGTGGAGATGCCAGCACCCGATCTTCCTCACTAAAAAGAAGGAGAAAAGAGGAAGAAGAAAAATCAAAGTGAAAAGATATCGCGGTAGAGTAAGGCGGAGAAAACAGATGTACTAGTACGATCGGCTTCAGTCCCTACTTCACCGGAGAGGCCCACATATACGCATAAAATCCAGAGCATCCCCAGTTCCCCGCAAAATTTCCACCGTCTTCCGGCCCTGTACTTGTTTCAGTCACCCACCCACAACCAATTCACCAACTACATCTCCTAACCTCCCAAGAAAAAGAAGTCCTTCCCCAAAGGGAGGCCTCGTGTCAAGTTAGTAAAAGGACAATCGATAGAATGGCGAATCAACGGAGGATTCTGTTGATGCCCTTGTTAAAATTGTCCTCTGTTGATGGAAAAGTGACAAAGGAACCACGTAACCTTCCGCGTTCCTCCGGGGTAATAACAGTTATTCGAAATACCGGGGGCAACCTTAGAGTCTGAAACCACTTGGCCGAGGCCAAATAATTTTTCAAAAGCATTAAAATAGTGGAAATGGGGACGAAGGAACTGAGAAAAATGGCACAATTTTGCGCAAGGAGGGTCCCTCTGTTGCTCCATCCCTCGCTATATATGGTGCTAAAACTAACGTACCCTACGGACGTCGGCGGGATTGTCCTGGACGGACGAATTATGTCTGAGGTTGACCAGCGACATGTGCGAGGCGTTTCGGTGACATTTCGAAAGACGGTTTACCAAGGAGATTGGTCTCCGTGATGAGGAGTTTCGCAGCTATTTGGTTGACTTTCCCCCGGCTTTCGCCGGCTGATGCAGCTAGTTGCGAGGGAGAGATTACGGAGGGCAAAGTTTACGCGGCTTTGAAGAAGGTCGGCAGTGGCAAGTCGCCATATCTGGATGGTTTGCCCTATGCTTTACTCTTGAGGCTGTCACACATCTTTGTCCCGATTTTGACTGCCTTGTTCAACAACTGGTTTCGGCAGAGGTCAATTCCCAACCGGATTATTTGGGGTGTGATCACGTTGTTGAGAAAAGGCAAGAATGTTGGGAGGGATTTAGATGGTTACAGGCCAATAACTCTGCTAAACACAGAGTTAAAGATTATGACGGAGCGTTTGCAGCTAGATCTGTTTCGATCCGAGCAGATTTGTGCTGTGAAGGGCCGAACAACTCATAGCAACCTACATCTGATCCACATGATCCTAGAGGGTGTAAAAGACGACGAAGAAGCCGCGCTGATAAATTTGGATCAGTCAAAGGCATTTGATACCTGACTGCTGTCCTGCAGGCCGCTGGATTTGCACCCGACTTCTGCCGCTGATTAGCCTCTTGTATTGCTCCCCCACAACTGTGGTACAGATGAACGGGATGCTGTTACACACTTTTGCGCTGCCTCGGTTGTTCACCAGGGTTGTCCACTGTTGCCCCTACTTTACGCTTTGGCGTTGGAGCCTCTCCTTGGAGCCAGCTGAGGGACAGGGCGTGCAGTCCAGCCGTACGTGAAATCGCTGTTCCTGGTGGGACTCGAGCCAGGTTTTCCGCATACGCTGATGATGTAACTACTTTCGTGTCGTGCCGCAGCGACATCGAGGTGGTACTGAAGGCGCTTAAAATGTACGAACAGGTCACAGGGCCAAGATTAACCGAGACAAGTCTTCCAGCTTGCGGTTAGGTGCCTAGAAGGGGGTCGATCTCCCGAGGCCTTTTGGTTGGATGGACGGCCCTGTCCGCATTCTCGGAGTGTGGTTTGGGCTCGATCTCTAGCTGGAGAGAAATTGGTCAGAAGTACAGGCCAATGTCGACGCAGCGGTCCAGACTTGGCGTTGAAGGAGGTTGCACAGCCCGAATGGTGATTTGGACGACGCAAACGGAGGAATTCTTGCGATGTCATTGCCTTTCTCATCAGGATCTAATCCAACATTTTGAGCATCAGCTCAAAATGAAGATTAGAACTGATAGAAAGCGATTGATTTCGACAGATTTCAGCGAAATGTGGGTGACTGAGGTGAGCCTGGTTCGCCTGAACGGTGCTAGCCTTGATTTTCTCTTTTAGGTTTCCTAATCGCGTAGGGGTGGATTCCTGTGGAACCCTCCCCTGGTTAATTAAGTCTCTCTTGTGTACCTAGTTAATATGAATAGGTGTTGTTCCTGGACTTTTCCCGGCTTCTTCTTTTGTTATGATCCATGTCGAGATTTCCTTTTTTTCTTCCATTTTTTTTTAATCCCGTTGTTTCATCATCACTGAGTCCGAATTTTTTAGCTTCCCAAGCCGTATTTAATTTTTTCTCCTTCCCATTACCCTTAGCAAGAGAAAATCTTGGTTTTGTCATAATGACAGCAGCCTCTTTATTTTTGTGGGTTGGACATTTATTTATTTTTTATGTTAAGTTGAAATTTTTGTTTGGATTTTTGGTTTCATGTACCCTTCCCTATTCATTACATATAATGTAAAAAAATTTTATATATTTTTGTATCTATATTGTACATAAAGAGATTTTTTAAAATTCACGTGGGAATTATTTTTTAGGTTCCCTGAACGTATGATGCATTTTGGTATATGGTGGATTGATTGACGATGGATGGATCCTTATGGTGAATGGAAAATTTAAAAAGTGTTTTGGTCGTGATTAGCTAGGTATAAGATAGTTATTGATGACCAACCTCAGTTTTTGTCCCAACCTAAACACTGGCCTTGTGCCAAAATTATATATTTTATATAATAAATAGTGAGACCTCAACTACTCCACGCAGTTGGACACGCATCAATCCTCTCTCTCTCTCTCTCTCATACACACACACACACACACACAGTGAAAATCCAATTACCAAACAAATCCACGACAGTTGGACACACGCCAATCTCACTCACTCAAACTCACTATTTTCACACACATATGCTGATAATAATTTTCATATTTTTTCTAGAAACTTCTTTCGACGAAATACTTTCCAACAGTGTATAATAAGAACAATTTCATGAACATTTATTCAGTTTTAACTGAACTTTTAATTTGCAGTCAAAGAGAGCCAACTCTTGACTAATTCCACCTTTCTTACTTAAATGCATGCTTTCTTTATCAACATAGTTTGATTGTACCTTTGTTAATACATGTATTCATGCAACATTTGTCGTTGGTTATTCTTTTCCATGAGTCTTGTGTGGTGTTTTCTAATCAGAATTAAATTAATGTGCTGAACTTCCCGACAAGTCCGCTACAACAGTTCCACTGTTACCAAAGAAAACAATAAGCAAAATTTCTGAAGCGATGACTAAGCTGAACTTATCACTCCTTTTTAAGGCCAGTTACACTCAGCTAATCAATCTATCATATCACAAAACAACCTGCTGAACACTCGAAACAACCACCTCAATAAAAATAACCATTATCAAAAATCACAAGTACACATGTCTGGTCTAGAGAGTGAGGCGCCCTTTAGAAGCCCCTTAGACTGGACCGTTTAAACTCGGAAAATATTTTGTCATTGAGATCCATTCTGGAAATCATCAAAATGTGCCCTTGAACAGACTGAAGACTGTAACACAGTCAAACATACTTTATAGGATA
Organism: Ascarosepion bandense; assembly: GCA_037127315.1. Classification (NCBI taxonomy): domain Eukaryota; kingdom Metazoa; phylum Mollusca; class Cephalopoda; order Sepiida; family Sepiidae; genus Ascarosepion; species Ascarosepion bandense. The sequence goes on along the minus strand of JBBBDQ010002387.1, from coordinate 1,098,004 downwards.
CAAATCCTATATCATTCATCAACTAACTAAAACACACAAAGTAAAATTGCACACCCGCAAAATCAGAATCAAACGACTAAAAGCATTTTGGAAAAACCCAACTATAACAGACAAAGTAAAATTGCATGTCCGCAAAAGTGAATTCAAACAACTAAAAACATTTTGGAAAAACCCAGACCAAGAAAAATTCACAAGTCAGTGTGAAAAGCAAAATTCTGGATCCTGATTGGATCAGAAATAGAAAATTCGTATATTACATTTTTTTCACACCTAGAAGCAAAAATGCTCGCTAGAGCCGGTCACATGACCAGATCCACTAATTAAGGACATTCCTTGACTGGTTAAAGGCAGTTAGAATAGGAGCTGTATTTGATAGCATTTCACAATGTAAGGAAGACGTGGCCGAGACAAGCTGACTCGGTTTTCCAATTTTCTTTTCTTCTTTTTTACTCCACGCCGCCAACAACAACAGGACACAAGTACAATTTCTTTATTTGTTTTTTCACCTTCATTCTTTATTTTGTTTCACTGTCGCCAACCTAACGAAAAAGGGAAAGGAACATAAGACTTTACATTCTGCTACGACACAACCATGAACTCTAAACTTCTGTAGACATTTTAAATAGTTACATTTCTCTTTGAACAATTTTAGCAACAAAACTATATGTATTTTCTCAACGAACATTTTTATCACACATGTTATTGTGTTCAGTTAACGAAATTTCCCTTATATTTGTCTTCTAACAATTTTGTCATTCTCTTAATAAATCTTTTCTTTAATGTAGAAACGAAATATTTTATCCTTCTACATTTCAACATCAAACCTTCAACCTTCTGATAAATTGTGGGGACTTCAGTCGTGTTTGGCACAAGGCCAATTTACCATGCATTACCAAGGCCCCTACAATCTCTGTCTGATCCAAAATCAAATAGAATGCCAACAACTGGTAACTACACACCCACACATGAACTATCAACTGAGAAGAACACCCAAGATGAAGACCACCCTAAAAAAATAGAACAATCTCAAACAAAACTTAAAACCACATGAAGACATGTTACATTTTCTAAAGAAAATGAATTTGTATATTTTTCATAAAAAATGTATTTTTGCAGCTCCATGGGATGGGAATGTATTATGGGAGAATGAAAAGTAAATAATAAACTAGTACCAAAAAAAATAAATAATTTAATTTTCCCATAATGCAAAGGAAAACCAAAGATAGAGCTTCTGATCACACCAAAAGTTTGTGACCCCACTTCCGGAAAAGAGATTGTCTTTCTCTCAATACTTTCGAATCATTGGATTCTGACATGTTTTTGCAGCAGTCTTAGGAAAGGGAATCAGTCATCCTTTCTCAACATAATGCTGACTTGAGGTGGACCACCTCCAAGTTAGTCAATAAAAATTGACTGTTAATCTTCCAACAGTGTTTTGTGTTATTCATTGAGGTTCAACAACATTGCCTCTTCTGAGACTGGACAAAAAAAAATGTACCAACCCACTACAGCTGATTGTGAGAATGTCTCTGGTGTTGACAAAGGAGGCCTGGAGTTTTGTAATGGTATCATCAAGGTGTTATATATGTTATATACCCTGGTGGTTGGCTTCAGGGGACTGGTTCTGTTGGATTCTGTGTGTGAAGAGTAAGGTGAGAATAGTGAAACCTAAGTGAGGTAATGGTTGTATTGAGAGAATCGATCATGACAGCAACAGAGTGTCTGCATATTGGTCTGCAACTGAGTTAATTGCTACAAGAGGCCTGCTTTTAAACAGATCTGGCAGTTTCCATGTTCATCTTCTTTTCCAGTGGGAATAGTCATGATTGGTGACTGTATTACTTTCACTGTGGGGACCTATTTCATAGACTAGACATGATACTCGGAGCCCATGGACGGAAATTTTATTTTATTTTGTGTTCTGTCTTCTTGGGGTTCACATTCAATAAAAAAATAAAAAATACCAGAAAAAAAACCATTAACGTCAAAAATTGCAATATGAACTCTGGTAAAAAAAAGAGTTACTGAACATTAGGTTTATAAGTCTCAAAAATTCAGTTGTTCTTGTCCTTAAGGACACATGACCCAAAGCCTAAAGTTGACTTAATTTTTTATTTACTTGTTTTATAATCATTTCACTCTAAGCAAGAGAGGATTGCCACTTGTGCACAGGGAGTTACAGTGAGAGAAAAAGCAGTGTACAGGTAATACTGAAAAAAAGGATAAGAGGTGGATAGAATTTAGAGAGGTGGATGGGATTTAGGAAGATAGATGGCAATTGACATTGCATTTAAACTTTCGGAGATTTTAGCTATCAGAGAAGCAAGTATATGGAAGAGAGTTTCACAGACTTGAAGTGCAAGAAAATAAACTGTTAGAGTCGAAGTGGCAGTAACATTTGAATATTTTGACAGTAAATGGGTGCCAATCTAGAAGCACGAGTAAATTCATATGGTCGAGGCATCAGTGAAAGAAGCTTGTCAGAGCAGAAGAGAGAAGGAAGCCACATCACGTCGGTGAGAAAATGGCTGAAGGCGAGCTGCTATAACAGGGTCAATTACATTGCATATCCTCCTTTGGATTTTGTCAAGAACCTTAAGATGAATAGCAGGAGTACCCGACCAGATATGGCAACAGTATTCAATGCATGGACGAATGGTAGAGTTATAAATGTACAAGATGGATTCTGACAAGAAAAAATGGCCTGACACAGTAAATCAACCTTCCTAGTGGTAGATTCAGCTATAGATTCAATGTAGTCGTTCCACTTGAGTTCACTTGAGAGAGTGAATGAGACCAAGGAGGTGCAGTGAGTTGCTTTCTAGATTAGCATCATCCATATTGATGGCAGGTAGGAAAGTTTCTCTATGGTGATTAAAAGAGAACAGCTTTGTTTTAGAAGCATTAAAATTTACAGGCTGTTTCCTATCCAATTCCATCACCAATTGGAAATCCTTTTCAAGAGCAGCAGCAAGGTTAACTTTATCAGTCTTGGCAGGTTTCTTAGTGAGATGGGTGTAAATGGTGGTGTCATCTGCATAGATGCCTACTTTAGATCAAGAAGATCATTGTTAACAATCAGAAAAGTGTATGACTTATGATAGAGCCTTGAGGGACAACCACGTTTATATGAATGGATCTGGAAGAGTGTCCTTTCAAAATGACCTTCATTTCACGATTTGATAGGAATGATGGGATTAAATAAAACAACTGTCCAGAAATATCGTAGCCCTGTAGCTTGAACAGAAAGCCACCATACCAAACCCTGTCAAATGATTTCAAGATATCTAGAGTAACAGGTCAGGCTTCACCGTTCTTATCAAGAGCCTGGTATATATATTCAGTGATGGCTGTTAGCACATCAGCAATAGACCTGGTGAAGCAGAAGTCATGTTGTTTGTCAGAGAGTAAGTTGTGAGATATGAGATGCTGAAATACTTCAGCATTGATAATAGCTTTGAACACTTTGCCAAAAAGAGGTAAGAGACTAATAGGGCAATAAATAGGGTGAGAGTGCTTCCCAGGGTTAAGGTATATATGCTCATCAGGCTATTTATTTTTGTCCCCTTTTTTTCTTTAGTTTAATTTCCTCTTCTTTCCCTCATTAGGTGACAGAAATGTCAGTTATCTGACGGTTGTGCGCAGGATGCGTTTCAAAATTTTGATGTATTTTTCATGTTTGTTATTGTGTTTGTGCATGATAATGTGTTTATGAGAATTAATGGTTCAGCTTTTATTCAGTCTTGCAGTACTTAATTTTTACAGCATTTCATAGTTAACTGAAATTTCTGCTATAATTAGAATTGGAGGATGTTTTATTACTAAAACAGTTTTATTTGTTGTTTCTTTAAATAATTTTTTACATTATGTATAAGTACACACTGAGGTTGAAGTTTGAAATATTGTTATGATTGTAGTAATATCATGGAACTATTTTCCTAGATGCAATTTACATCTACCCCCTTGGCGTAGGAATCGACAAGTAACACTATCACTTCACGCCTAGCATACCTTAGAACAATACGTATATCCTCTTTATGTAAATAAATGTCAAATAAATTTCAATTCATATAACGATGTCTCTGTTACATTTTACCATGCCTTAACACATCAACATCTTTACATGGTGGCAGCTTGGGATGTAAAAAACAATGAAACGACATTAGATAACTTTTTCAGCAACAAAAAAAAATCAACTTCCATTATTTGCAATAACATGCAAAAATCACTTTGAACAGAAACCGAACAAACCAACAACAACAAACCGCACTGGAAATAACAACGAAGTAAAGGAAAAAAAAAGTTGTCTTTCACAGAATACCCAAACATTCAACCCTTTTTTTTAACTCTCCACGTGTGATCTTTTTGTGCTCGATTGACCACTATCTTGAATCTGCTGCTACCACTCTCTTTTCATAACAACCTAACTCGCAACGTATTTACTTTCTATCTCTACGATGTCTCGTAACGATATTCCTTTAATAGATTGGGAAACTCCAAATCCGGCCGAAACTTTTAAACTATTCAAACAACGTTTGGAACTGTATTTTATTCTTAAAAAAATAAAAAAAGAACAACAAGTAAACTACATTTTACTGCAAATCGGCAATGAAGGACTGAAAAGGTTCAACATGTGGTCGTTGACGGAGGAGGAAAAACGTTCTATGAAATTATTTTTAATAGATTCACAAAGAGGCGCGAGAACCAAAAGAAAATTTCAGAGTCAATCGTTTAAAACTAATGTCGTACAAACAGAAACAAGAAGAGTCGTTAAATGATTTTGTAAATAGATGTTATGGGATACATATTTTTTTTTCTATTAAAATAAGCAACAGGAAATCACAATAAAACATTCTAGAAAAATTGGATCAAAACGGCAGTAGAATTTAGATTACATTTTTATATTTCTCAACCAATCAGCTAAAAACTTAGAATAAGAACATTCTAGAAAAATAGGATCGGAAGTAAATTAACACAAAAATATTTAGGCCCCAAAACAAAATAGTAAAATAATAAATCTGATTGGTCAATAAATGTTTTCACACCCTAATGTTAGGAAGATTCGTTGATCCCCTATTAATGTATATAATACACACAGTTAGAGAAAAAAAGGTCAGTCACCAAGCTAGCCATTAAGTCCGCATGCCACCGATACTTTAGCCGGCCAAGTCATTTCTTCCACGCAAAAGTTCATGACCTAGCTCCGAGGACCTTGAAAAGAAAAAACCGACGAACTTTCTTTCAACAACGCGACACGCTGTCGCCAACTGAAATGAACTAAATGTAAGTAGGAAAGACTTATTTACGGACTCTGCTAATGTAAACTTATACACATCTTTGAACAAATTTAACTCCTTGCCAAGTTTTATTTCCCAAAAGGCAATTTTCGCATCATGTATTTTGTTTGTTTCCACGTACCATTTTATTTTTCACATAATAAATTGTTTGTTGTTTAATGTCCGTTGTGAATTATTCCTTTCACTTTGCGCGATTGTAAACAGAGTGTTGTATTTGTGGGGGAAATAATCTAGAGAGCCAGACCCGTAAAATACGGAAGCACATACAACCCAGCAAATACCAAATCCCCCACAATGTAGACGACTCACACAGAGATGTTCATTATCTGAATTCGAAGAACAACAGCGAATAATTGAACTTATCGCCAGCACGCCAATTCCAGATCTTCAAAAAGAGTTATTAAGAAAAGACGATACTCTAACACTGGAAGAAACTGTTCGTATTGGCAAAACATACGAAGCTTCTAAGTTACACCTAAAACAACTTAGGGTCATGCTGAACAATAACGAGGATAAAAGCACCACTATTGAAGCTATAATAACACCAACATGTTCTAAGAAATCAAACAACTGCCTCAATTGTGGTAGAAGCCATGAATTTCGCAGTGAAGCTTGCCCAGCATTTGGATCAAAATGCAACGCTAACCACTGGGCAACAGTTTGTTTATCAAACAAGCCAAGACAAAGATCAAGGTCACAAAACAGAGACCATAGAAAATCAAAATCAGAGCATCAACCACAATATCGAAGAAACCAGTCCAAGAAAAGTCCATTCATCCAAACAGGTGCAGTATTCAATATCCAATGATTAGAGGAACAACTCGAAGGCATAACATTCAATAGCATTGTAGGAATGAACCAAAATGACCTCAGGTCAGATACTACTACCATGCAGAGAATACATTGTTTCTTTTACCCTCTCTGTCTCTAAATAACTCCCAAGAATAGATACCCAAATCTATTCCCTTTTCTTTCTCTGCTACTATTTCTCTTTCCCCTACTCTCTCTATCTCCCTGACCCATGCTTGACCTAAAGGATTGGCCAGTCCCTCTCTAGCTTCTAAGCAGGCAACATGTGTTCTCTTGCTAGCAGATACTTAACACGAAAGTATGTAAAAATAAGAAAATAAAAATATTCCTCTCAACGCTAATATTTGTATCCACTTTTTTATCAATTATACCCACAAGGATACCAAATATTACAGCATCAAAACATTCTCTATCACTCAGAGAGATGAAGCTTTTGTTTAGGTAAACATCAAATTGCCAAACAAAAGTGGAGTCCACAGGTTGCGATTGAAAATCGACACAGGAACCCAAGGAAACACACTACCAGTCTCTACATTTCGTAGAATGTTCCCAGAAAATCTAGATGCGGATGGTTTCCCAAACAACAAAGAAATCCAAACAAGGGACAAGAAACTGGTAGCATACAACGGCACCCAAATAAAATGTTATGGTAGCATTAATATACTATGTAAATACAACAAATCAGACTGGCATAACAGCACTTTCTACATTGTAGATGTACAAGGGACAATTCTAGGACTACCCTCACTAGAACAGCTGAAAATAATTACGCTTCACTGCACAGTAAAAAAAGATGCACACCAAACTCCTGCAGTAAAACCAATCAATGCAACCAAAGACCTGATGCAGATGTATCCAGACCGGTTTGATAAAATTGGCTCCATGCCAGGATCTGTGAGACTATCGGTCAACAAAAGCATACAGCCCCATATTGATGCACCTAGAAAAACCCCAATTGCTCTAAAAGACGGCATAAAAAAGGAACTTGACAACATGGTCAAAAACAGTATTATCAGGAAGGTGACAAAACCAACAGACTGGGTTTCAAGCTTAGCATACTCACATAAAAAAGATGGCAGTCTAAGAATCTGTTTAGACCCAAGACATCTGAACACAGCGCTCAAAAGACCACACAAAAGCTGCTGATAATGGTCTCGTGTTTAATTCAACAAAATGCAAAATCAAATCAAAAAGCATATCTTTCTTCGGGATGACCTATAGTGAAAATGGTGTCAGCCCAGACCCAAAAAAGCTCAAGGATCTACAAAACATGCCTTACCCAACTTGTAAGAAAGAGCTACAAGAATTCTTAGGTCTTATCACAGACTTATCACCGTTCATTCCTAACCTAGCTGATAAGACACATACACTAAGAGGACTGTTAAAGAAGGATGCACCCTTTCTTTGGGAAGAACACCACAAGGAATGTTGTGAAAAACTCAAAATAGTAATCAGCCAAGATTCTACATTGATATATTTTAACACGGCTGATATTACCAGTACTACAAACCGATGCAAGTTTGAAAGGACTTGGAGCTTCATTAATGCAAAACAAAAAACTCATCGCATATGCATCAAAGTCTCTAACAGACACTGAGAAGTGGTACGCATACATAGAAAGAGAACTTCTTGCAATTGTATTTGGTGTCCAAAGATTTCATACATATCTATATGGGCGTAGATTTAAAGTACTCACCGACCATAAGCCACTCATCATGATTCTACAGAAGACACTGACTAGTGCACCTCCTAGACTACAACGAATGATAATCAAGTTACAGGGATACCAGATGCAAATAGAGTACATACCAGGACAGGAAATGACTCTAGCTGATACTCTAAGCCGTCTCCCCAGCACTGAAAACATCGATACAATTGACCTAGATGTTCGACTTGGTGAGATTCAGGAGTGAGCGCCTGAATGAGATAAGAAAGGAAACCAAGGCTGATCCAATACTTGATCAACTACAAGAAATCATAACAACAGGATGGCCAGACTCAATTAAGGAGCTACCGCCAGCAATACAGTCATACTGGCCATATAGAGATGAACTATCTATCAACGATGGTATCATCATGAAAGGGTCAAGGATTATCATCCCTGAAACCTAACAGAAAATCATCTTGGACCAGCTGCATTACAGCCATCAAGGTATTGAAAAAACTCGTCTTCAAGCCAGAGATGCTGTATACTGGGAGCGGATTAATGCTGATATTGAGAACATGATCAAGAAATGCTCAATATGCCAGGAAAATCTCCCAGCACAACCAAAGGAAACTTTACAACCACATGACATCCCCAGCAGAGCATGGGAAGTTGTTGGCACTGATTTGTTCCACTGCAATGATCAGGAATACCTAATAATTGCTGATTACTACAGCAAATTTCCAATTATACGGAAAATGACTGGCCTGACTACAAGCAATATGGTCATCTCAGCAATGAAGCAGATATTCTCCGAACATGGTATTCCCACTAAAGTTGTTAGTGACAATGGGCCACAATATTCCAGTGAAGCATTCAAAGAATTTGCCAAACAATGGCAATTCGATCACATAACATCATCACCAAAGTTCCCAAAATCGAATGGTTTTATTGAACAACAAATTCAAACAGTCAAAAGAACATTAACTAAGGCAAAGCAAGCAGGAAGAGATCCTAACTTAGCAATGCTATGCCTACGAACAACACCAATCAACCACAACCTCCCAAGTCCAGCTGAACTCTTAAACAATCGTATTATGAGATCAAACATAACTGCGAAAGTTCCAAACTTAAGATTTCCCAACTCTGACCATATCCATGAACAACTGAAACACAGACTGGATATGCAGAAAGTGTATCATGATAGAACAGCTCATGATTTACCAGCACTTGTCCCTGAACAAGATATACGTATGCTGGATAACCAAACGGGGAAATAGAAACCAGCAACCGTTCTGAGTAAATGTGCAGAACCAAGATCGTACATCTTTCAACTATCAGATGGATCTACAAAAAGACGAAACAGAGTCCATATAAGAACAGCAGAAACATCCACACATAAACAAGTTCATTTTAATGATCACATCACCTCATCACAAACTGGACACACTAACACAAGTAACATCTCACACCAATTAACCCCAAAACAATCAACATACAACACAAGAAGTGGCCGTGAAATACATAGGCCAAAAAGATACAAATAACAAATGCACATAACAAACATCTGAACAATGTTTTTCTTTTCTATCTGGTAAGGGGAATGTAGTAATATCATGGAACTATTTTCCTACATGCAATTTACATCTAACCCCTTGGCGTAGGAATCGAAGAGTAACACTTTCACTTCACGCCTAGCATGCCTTAGAACAATACGTATATCCTCTTTATGTAGATAAATGTCAAATAAATTTCAATTCATATAACGATGTCTCTGTTGCATTTTACCATGCCTTAACGCATCAACATCTTTACAATGATTATTACCTACTCCCACAGACAATTATATATAGAAAGACTTCATAGAGAATTTGATATAAGTAAGAACGAGATGTTTTGGTGAATAGAATATTTTCGAAGGATTAGGTCAGGGAATGTAGCTGACTAAGTTAAAGATAGGACAGGTGACGACCAGTTTTCCACATCCCCATATTTGGGTGTGTACATGTATCTTAACATGAATAAATATTTTCTCCTATATATTGCCCATTAGCAAGAAGGAAAGTAAGTTCGTAAAATTCATTTGTCCCTTTTCTTCTCCTTCCCCCTTCTTTTGCATCACAATATTCATTAAAATAAAGTTACATTATATGATTTCATTGTATCATTAATTTGCATCTCCAGCTGCCCAGACTGTTCAACAAAGCAAAATGTCAGACATTCTAAAGCTTTTAACAATAATCAATTTTGTAAAGAGAAAAATGAAATGTAAAATTGCTTTGAAACACAAACAGTAATATACTAAGTATAGCTTAGATGTAGCACATCTAGTGAGGCTCAAATCTAGTGAGGCTTAATTGATCTAATCAAACAAACTTACTAATCATTACACCATGTCAAAGTGCACAGAGAAAAGTAAAAGAATAGAGATGTTAGGAAGAAAAAAAATCCAAATTTCTTTGTTTTCTTTACAGTAAGTACATAACACATCTTTTGGGGCTAATAAAGATGTTATTTTTAACCATTTTGTCCCAAGCAAGGTTTTACTGGGAATGAAAGAAATAGAAAACAGAAGATGACAACTGACATTGCATTTAAATTTCTGAAGATCATACTTGAAAGCAAGAAGTCAGAAAAGATTCTTTTTTTCTTTTTTAATTTATTTCACAGAATATAGCCAACAAATTGCCCTAACAAGGTTCCAGCAGGTGCCCATCCCCGATCAGATCTCCAGAGGTGTGATCACTCTGTTGAAAAAGGGCAAGGATGGTGAAAGGTCCATAACTCTACTGAACACAGAGTTAAAGATTTGAACCAAGATCCTGCCGAGGCATTTGCAGTCAGTTGCCGAGATTCTTTTGGTACACAAGGAGACTTGTGCTGTGAAGAGCCAAACAATTTAAAGTAACCTACATCTAATCCTCATGATCCTAGAAAGTGTAAAAGATGATGTGCAAGCCACACTGATCAATTTGGATCAGCCCAAGGCATTTGATAATAGCTGGCTGCAGGCCACCAGTTTCAAACTCAACTTCTGCGAGTGGATCAGCCTCCTGTATCGCTCACCCAGTGCTGTGATAGAGGTAAACGAAAACTCGTCTGCATTCTTGAAGTGTGATTCAGGCCTGGGCTCCAGCCGAAGAAGAATTGGTCGGAGGTACAGATAAATGTCATAGCAGCAATCCAGAATTGGTTCAAAAGGAGGTTATCCATGAAGGGTAGGGCTAAGGCATGTGCCACTTATGCCTTTCTCCTCATCGTTCACCAGTTGTTTGTACTCTCTCTCTCTCTCTCTCTCTCTCTCTCTCTCTGTAGAAACCATAAGAATGCAATCAAGTGCTTGATCTCCCTCTTGTGGGATGGTGGCAAGCATCAGATCAACAGAGATGTCTGTGCCCAACATTTGTGTCATGGGGGCCTGGGAATTCCACACTTAGTGAGTCACCAACATGCTACAATGTTTCTTATGCTGTGTGTTGACAGCGGACACAATCTTGAAGGAGAGTGTCATGGACGCCTTTCTTAGCCTTATCATCACTCTACCGTAGGCTCTGAAATCAATTAGATTCTCCAAGAGTGAGCATTTCTTGGTCCAGTGACCTTTCTCAGCCTAGAAGACTATTTTACCGGGAATTAGTGGAGGGGTTTGCGAAGGATCCTCTCTGTGGATGTGAACCATCAACAACCGAGTTGTGCTCTTTCTTGTCTTGGGCACCAGCGGTGCATTACCTCGTCAACACTGAGTTTTTGCTTACCTGAGGACTGATTCAGAATGTGTTATCTCTTAATGACGTAGCTTTCAGAGGGGGCGAATATTTACCTGACTGTCATCAATGTGACTTTGGGTTAGAGGAAATGGCTTTGCACACCTTTTCCATTGCCCTGAGGTCCGTATCAATCCAAAACATCAATCTCGCACACACATGCAATAATGTGTCACCCCCATACTCTGGGGATGAAACAGATGGCATTTCTTGCATTGCTAGCCCTGGCAAGAATGGTTATTTCGACTGAATGGGGGTAATCTTGCAAGACATGCGCTATTCTCATCAAGATCTGACCAGATTCTGTGGGAATCAGCTCAAAATGAAGATCAGATTTGATAGAAAATGTTTGATATTGTCAGATTTTAACAAAAGGTGGGTAAAGGTAACGGGCTTCATTTGTGCGAAAGGAGCTAGCCCTGATTTTCTTTTTTAAGGCCTCTTGTTCACAACAGGACAGTTTCCTGTCAAACCATCCCCTGGTTAAGCTAGACTCTCCTTGTTTACTTAGTTAATGGGAATAAGTGTTGTCTCCAACCTGTTCCTGGTATTCTCTTTTGTTATGATCCATGTCGAGATTCATAAATTACCCAGTTTGTTTTTTTCCTCCTTTTTCATCTGAACTGGGTCAGCCTTTGATTTTCCACTCCGTTATTTTTATCCTTCCCTCTCCATTAGTGGGTGAGCTTTTGATTCTGTCTCAAGACAGAATACAGCAACCGCTCTCATTTTTTGTGAACTGGATAGGTTCTACTAACATCTTTTATTTCTAGTTTGATTGTTTTGTTTGGGTATTCATCTTTTTCTCTCCTCATTTTCATATCATTATATTTTTAGATATATTTTTGTAGGAAAATAACTGGAAAAATACCCCCATGGACATTTTTGTCCATAAAGAAAATGTTTATGTTATCAGTTTTGTTTTGTAGGTTTTCTGTGAATATGTGGCTTTTGTAGGATTGAGTGGTGCGGGATGAGTTATTGTGGTGAAAGCATATATAGTGTCCCATTATCATTCATGGTTTCTTACATTCACAGATCACATCGTGTTGTCAGTAATTTTTTTTTTAATCATATCACCCCAAGCAAGGCGGTAACGCCACTGATGTGCAGAGGGCTACATAAGAGTGAGAAGATTAGAAAAGAGAAAACCAGAAACCGCATCCTAAACAGGAAACAAGGGATGAGCCTCTTCACCTGTTCAATAGATGTGGGTGGAGTATGAACCGGGAGATGGTGAAGTGTGAACCGGGCGATATTAGTATATCTTTAGCCGATCATATTGTTTGCACGTGTAAATTCAGTTTTCCCGCGCTGTCATGCTGGTCCAAAAGCTGACTATTTAAGCAGCGCACTCACACATACAATTCCAGTGAAGGCCCCAGTTATTGAGGTGGCTGGGGGTATGCGTCTAATTCTCACTCACACATGCAGCTCTTTAGTAAGATTTCAGCTGCCCCACGAATCCTCACTAGTTGAAATCAAATCTTACTCACATTCCCAACGCACAAACAGACATGAACATTTGTACTGTACAATCTTTCTGTTGGACCTTAGCTAAGCACTTCGTTCAAACAATGCTGATTCGAACATTTTCCACTCAACATTTTCGAACAACTATCCCAAGAACATTATGTAAATAATTCTTCCTTTCTGAACAAAACTTTATTTCAATCAACCTTTTCCAAGACCATTCATTCACTATTTGACTTTCTCTCGAAATTGCAGTCTATGGGAGAAAACTCTTTCTCCTTCTATACAGTTGTACACAGTTAAATGTATGCTTTCTCAAACTATTGTATATTTGTTAATACATGTCTATTTTGGTTACAACTGGTGTTGTTATTTCATTTCTTAAGCCTTGAGTATTATCTCATCACAAATATAAATATTGTGAAGGTTTCCGATTTAATTTCTAGACCAAATCAACGTAATTGGTAACATCTACAAATTCTTGTGGCAGACGTGATTACAAATTATTGACGAATTCTTTACAAGTACATTTTAATGAGTTAATGGGTCTTGAATCTGATTAGCTAGGTCTTTGGAAGTGTTGACCAGTCTCACCCACTTCCCCTTCAGCCTTGAGCTACAATACATTCTACAACTATTGTTATTGTAATTTTACAATAATAAATCAACTTTCATATGCTTGATCTCCTTAGTCTTCTCCGATGTTTCGTTCATAAGTTAATAATAATACTTGATGATATTTAAATTCTTTAAATGAAAAAAAAAAAGTTTTACGGATACACATACCAACTAAAAAAGGTAAATTTTCGTTTTAAATCCCGTCGCTTTTCCCCTTCAAATTTATCCAAAATAGCATTATCTCTGTGCAAATGTATATGCTGAACTCAAATCAAGTGTTAGTTATTGAAGAAACTTACTTTTTTTTTATCTAAATGTCCATAAAAAAAAAAAAACGAACTATATCTTGCACTTTTTCTCTCCCATAACTCTTACGAAGTCATGTAATTAACTGCAGAATGACGGACTGCGTATGTGCACTAATTTTTGTTGATTTTTCTTCATTTACTGATACTTCTGGCAATGTACTTCCGGGAATGAAAGCAATGCGCTATTGTAATTCTACGCTTATTGCTCTCAAAACCGGAAGTACATCGCCGGAAGTTTTAGTAAAGGACGAAAATCGACCAAAATTCAAAACAAAATTTCTGCCTACGTAGAACGCCATCCTGCAGTTAATTACATGACTGCGTGAGAGTTACAGGAGAGAAAAAGTGCAAGATATAGTTCGTTTTTTTATGGACATTTACATTTAAAAATGGTAAGTTTCTTCAATAACTAATTGTTGATTTGAGTTCAGTATATACATTTGCACAGAAATAATGCTATTTTGGATGAATTTGAAGGGGGAAAAGACGTCGGTACCTAATACGAAAATTTACCCTAAAAAATAAATAATTAAAAAAATTTTAAAATAATAAATTTAATATTATTATTCTATCATTAGATTTATCTAAATAAATAATCTTTCCAATTAAAAAATTAAAACTAAAAAGAAAACAAAAAAGACAAGATTTTCCAACGAATAAAAGACTAAGTACCCTAGGCTTTCTTACAGTTAAAAAAATGACTAAAAAAAATAAAATTGAAAGAAATAATAAAGTAAAAAAGTGGTTTCATAATAAAACACCTAAAACTCCACTATTAATAAATGAATAAATAAAATCTCATGTTTATTTGGCTTTTTTTTGGGTGGGAGGGGGGCTTTATATAAACAAGTTTAATTTGGCTTTTAATACGAATCATTTGGCTTTAAATAATAAAATTTTATCTGGTAACCCAGTGCGGAAGTAAGATTAATGTCACGTGACAAATAATAATTTCCCGTTATCGCGAATGAGACGTCAACTTTCAAAAACCACTATCAACATTAGTCTAGAGAAAATGTTTAACCACAATCTTTATGAAGGCAAATAAAATTCTATAAAGAGAAGAAAAATTGACGTCAGTATATTTTATGTTTACCATATTTTCGAGCTTTTTTATCACTAAAATGTTACAATTATTGAAGCATAAAAGCCTTTTTTCTGCTGACGAAATTCTTTTTTGTATCTCGATACAAAGAAAATTAATTTTTCATTGAAAATTGTAAATTCATCCCAATGTATTACTTAGAGGAATGAAATACTCATTATTAACTGGTTGTAAATTTTAAATCATGTAACCAAAAAGCTTTCCTTCATAAAATGACTAATCATAAAATTCATAGGACATTAGTCACTAAATGTCCTATGAATTTTATTTAAATAAATAAAAAACTGATTCTATAACGTTCCTATGCAAATGGAATTGAATATATTTTGTTATTTTAATTTGTTTTTCCATTAAGCATTTTATTATTATTAATAATTTTCCAACTAGGTGCAGGCTTTTTTTTTTCAGCACAAGATGATTGATGTTGTAGCCACCTTACTGCGTGGTCCTGTCTATTTGGCAGGAGAAACGATCCATTGTGTAATTACATTTTCCAATTCAGCTCTTCCAGATAATGAATCTCAGTAAGTATTTCCAATTTAACATTCTATCATCAGTATTATAATTTTATTAAATTAAAATTGATTTCTAAAATAATGAACACTCAGACCTCAAAAATAAAAAAGCGAGGCATTTTTATGCGTTACCGTTAGGGCCTAGGCCTAAAATGAAAAATCATTCTTGAAGCTTTTAGTTTTAATTTCAAGCTAGATTAAATTTACTTCCAACAAGCAAAATACGTTGCTGTTCTTCAGACCGAATTTAAATTGATTGGAATGAGTTTTGTTTTTGAAATCCTTAAAAATCTGCCATCCATCTGTCAACACAGCATAATTTTCTGTATTAAAAAAAAAAAAACTTTGAAAGATATACTGTTTTGAAGCTTTATTTGAGTAAGATTATGGTTTAAAGTTTAATCAATCTGAATTAAAATACTACTTTTAGCTCAAATAACACTAACAGGAAAGCATTTTTTACACGGTGAGTTATTATGAGGTGTTGACACATCAATTGATAACCTAGAGATTTAAGTGGGTGACTTGAAAATTAATACAAAGTAAGCACATTTTTTTTAACTACCCAGTAATCTTTAAAAAAATTTAAAATATTTGAAACATTTTAATATTTTATTGAATTTTACAGTCTTACTTGAAAAGACACTTTGAGGAAATGTTAGAAAATTACAAATAAATTTTAAATTTACAATACTGAGTGCGATGGGTAAATTGTCGTCATTTTATATTTTTTATTTCACACATGCACGTTGATTGTTTTTTATTTTTGACTGCACAGTATAGAATCTGAAAGCTGTATGCTGAACTGCTTGGCGTTCATGCCAGAAACTCTGACAGGAACATTTCAAATGTTTGGATGTCAATCTGAGTACAGTACAAAGGATTCTGTGTCCCTAAAAGATGTATTGAGAGTGATGAAAACCAAATATCCAGTCAACATCATAATGTTTGAGTGATCATGTAATGAGGACATGCCTAACATATTCCCATGGGACCTCAGATTCAACACAGCAGCCTACATCAGGTGTCTTGAGGAAGTAGTGTTGCACTGGATCAAGAAGATGGCTGCTGGAAGACCCTATGTCTGGCAATAAAACTGCATGTCACACAAAGAGGATAAATAACCCAGTCATGGCTGTTAGACCATTTCTGTGACCACATTGCCCCTTAACTAGCTGGCCCCAGATTGCAATCTCCTTGATTATTTTGTGTGGGGTACAGTCGAGCAAGAGACCAACAAAACTCCTTGTAACACCAAAAATGAACTGAAGGCTAGGATTATGACAGCATTCACCAACTGAAACTTGAAGAGTTGTAGGAGATTCTGAAGTCATCTGGAGGCCATGGTTGAAGCCGATGGGGATTTTATTGAATTAATTTACTCTTTAGAATTTCAAGATATTTTTGCATAAATTTAATGAATGTATCTGTTAAAATGTCTCTGTTACTTTCATTTTTGTGTAATTTTGATGACAATTTATCTATTGTACGTTGTAGTTTCTGATAATGTCATGTATGGATATTCATATTTACAAAAAGAAAATTGAAAATCCTATTTAAAACAGTGGGATAGTGTGGGAAGTTGCTGAATTGTAAGCTTTTACACTTATGATTAGTAAATATAGTTTCATTTAATATCACCTAACTACTATAAATTAATACTAAGTTTTAAAAGATTAAACCTAAACTATTCTAATTAAAAAAATTTTAAACAATTCTTGTAAATATTCATTAAAATTATTATTTTTAAGACAATAGTGTCCATATACATTTTTATTAATAAAAATAATTAAAAGCTTTCCTAATTAAATAATGTCTTAGTTTTATTTCATTTTTTATTTTTTAATTCAGAACAGATTTTCTGTAACTTCCGATACTGTTAAGCAAAAGAAATTTTGTGATTTTAAATTCTTCTAGAACTTGTCCTTACAACTAACCAGTATGTGCTATAAAAATAAGTTACCTAAATTTTGTAGAACCATTTCTAAAATAATTTCATTCACTTAAGAAAGTTTCATTTATGTCCAACAATTATCTGATTTTTTCAAGAATTTTCAAAGCACTGCAAAACCACCTTCAGATTTGCTGTACTAATTTATGGTACCCCACCCCGTTAATACAATAAAAAAAACTTAATTTTTTTTAACCAAAATTTACAAGATTAAAAAATATTTAAAATAAATTCTTTGCTCTATTACTCTTAATAATAATTACTATTACTATTAATAATAATAGTTTTCACAACTGTTTACATTAAGTTTGGTACATTTTTAGTGAATCTTTGGATGTATCTACTATAATGTATTCAAAAATAGATTTATACATTTCAATATGCAATAAGTGTATAAAAACCATTCAGTTAAACATTATAATATACATTTTAAAATGTAATAATAATATTGCAGAAGAAAAATGCTATTGTACATAAAGTTATAAATATCAAATTAATCCTAATTGCAAGTTGCTTTTTCAAGTTTTGTTTACATATAATTTTTTTTCTTTCAAATTGTAAAAATGTGTGTTCTTATAGTAGCAAGCAGTTTGATACTTTGGCTTGGGCCAGTGTTCAAATCCACTGTCAACGAACGGTCAGTGAAGCACGTGTATCACTTCCAACATCAACAAATTTATCTACAGAAGAAGTTTCAACTACTGGTTGTGAAACTTCTTTTGTTCCAAATAAAGGTTAGTATTAAAATAAAGAAGTTACTTTTTTTTTTCTAAAATAAGTCTGGTAAACTGATCTAGTTGAAATTACAGGCCAAACATATTTCAGTAATTGTCTTGATTATAAGTAAAATCTTTCAAAGTTTATCAAAATAAGTAGCTTTGAAATTGGTAAGTATATATTTTTTTACAATAGTTTATTTTCCAAATTATGCCATGAAACATCTCTAATCCAACCTTTCTTATTTACTCTTCTATGTCTGATAGCACATTCTATCTAGGATTTGTTTTATCTCATTTTGCTTGTATATTTTTTTATTTTTTTAATGTAGGTGAAAAAGGATGTACTGTTCTTTCTACTAAACCCAAAATATTATTCTGTGACCTAAAACTGGTCCCAGGTGAATCAAAACAATGTAAGTTTTTAATAATTTATATTTTAAGTAGTGTGTATGTGTCTATATTCAAACATTTTTGGTTGAATAATTTAGACCTTTGTCTATTTATATTTTAATAAATTGCTATACGAATAATTTTTTTTTATTTAATGATGTTTGTAATTTTTTTTATTAGGTACTACCCTGAAATCGCTAAAAAAGAGCATAGTATAAATAAAAAAAAGGTCCCCAACTTAATAAAAACAAACTTTTTCCATCAAAATGTTTATATTATTATTAAGAGGAAAGATCAAAGTAATTTTTAATTATTGTTTTAAGATTTTTTAATCTCTTCTAACATGCAGGTAACCAAAACATTACAACTGTTTACAATGGAGAACGTAATGATGACATCACCCACTTTTTACCCCAGTGACAGACACATTAATTTGGAAATTCTTGCAAAAATCAAATAATTGTTGGATTTTAATGAAACTTTCAGTACTCATTCACAACTGAATGAAATTTTTTTTGAAAATTTTTTTTTAAATCTTGGTAAAAAATATATTTTTTTTTTTTTTTTTTACCTCTGTTAACCCTTCCCACCACCACGTAAATCCATGAAATTTTAATAAATGTTAATTTGTTCTGGTCTATAATTTTATTAGTTAAATGCAGGACTCATTAGGGAATATAAAGCATCCATTTTTTTATTTTTTTAAATTTTGCCTCTGTATCAGAAAATATTCAAATATTCTCTGAAGAGTAAAATAAAAAAAAGCAATAAAACGCTGATATTATTTAATATGATATGCTTTTAATTTGCTTGAATAAATAATAAAAATTAAGGACATTAAAAAAAAAATTTCAATTACTAATAAAATTTTAAAAGAATTGTTTTCATTTTTTTTTTTTTTTTTTTTTAACTATAATAATTTATAAAGTTTCAAAAATATTTTTAAAAATCTTCAAAGAACTGTTCCGGTTAACTTTTTTTTAGTTTAGAATTGATGATTATATTGCCTATTGAAAAGTTAAATAAAAATCGTTTTGCCTTGATATTTTTAAAATTGTGTGTAAAAATGTTTATTTTTATTAAGTACGATGTTCTGTAGGGGACATATTGATTTTAGAAGTTAACAAGTGTTGTGGATTATTTCCCATACATGGAAACCCCAGAAAACTGCAGTATTTTCTTATGTTTATGGTATTAGCTTACAATGAAATAAAATTTAAAAAAATAAAGTGTAAACATTTGTGTAAGTATTAATAAAATGAAAAATACTATAAAAATTTAATAACTTTAACATCATAACAACCATGCAAATAATTTGTATTAATAAAGAATAAAATGAAAAAGATTTTTCAGAAATTATATTCAACCGTAAACTAATGCAACTAAAGTTCAATAAAATATTAGATTGCTGAAAATATTAGTTCTTTTAAATTACTAGGTAGATATCATTCAATGGTCACATGTTTCAAGGGTTGTTCCTCTTAAAAAATGGTTATATTCACAGTCATCAAATTATGTCAATTCTGGTGAACCATAATTGACAAGTTGGCAGCCTGATGACTGACAGGCTGTCAACTCGTCAATTAGTACTTCATAAATATCTTATCATTGTGACTAAGAAATATCTTCTTTTTTTTTTAAATCTATGCCGTAAACAAGTAATATTTGTTTCAAATTAGATTAATTTTAATTTGTTATTTTTCAAAAATTAACAAGTCACAGAAGTATTTTTTTTTTTTTGCAAGATTTTTAAAACCAAGCATTAACTTTTGTTTACAAATGTGTCGGTCACTCAAAAATGGCAGCAAAATTAAAAAATTGAAAGAAAATCTCAAACTTTTATATATTCCAAGCAATATAATTTCTGTTCGAAATAAATCAGACTATTTTGCTTACTGGAAATAGTAAATTTAATCATTTAGCTTTCAACTAAAACTGAAATAAAGGTTTCAAGAAAACGTTTTCATTTTAAAAATTCAGTTTAAAAGTTAGATATCGAAATACTAGTAGCGTACCTATTTTTTATATAGAAGACTTGAAAGAATTTAAAATTTTTGTTTTTTAATGGTGGAGTATACTTGTATTGTTGATTAATATTTCTCTAAATTGTGAATGTGGACAGGAATATTACTATAAATATTGTGCATTCAAGCTTAAATCTGATGTACGTAGTGTCTCCTCAGTAATATTGTGTAAACAACATATACATTTACTTTTTTGTCAATCTCCCAAAAGACATTTAAATTGACAATGACATTACTGAGAAGACTTACACTACAGCCATCTATTTAAAAAAAAATTGCAACCAACACTGAATAAAATCAATTATGAGTATAGCAACAAAGGTTTTAAAATATCTAAATGGTAATTTAGAAAAAAATGCTATTATAACAATGTTTCAAAATATGTAAATTGTAATTTTAAAAACATTTCTACAAGTATAAATTAAGTTACCTTCCTTAAATAGCAGTAAATTTTGAATTAACAGAGCACATTCTATGTTCATATACAAAATATTAATAAATGTCAAATGCATCAACTTTTGTCTTAGCAATTTACTCTGGAGATGATCTTGGATAAGATTCAACGTACTTAGGAAAACAAAAAAAATGCAATAAAAGCGCCTTCCTTGACATTTTTATTTACAATGTTAAGAAATTAATTCATGAACACAAGAGAATTAAAATAAAAATAATTTATTCACCCAGACATGCTTGAATGAAGATATGCTACCTACATATATATATATATATATATATATATATATATATATATATATATAAAGCTGGTAAATGCTTAAAATGATTTGCCTTATGCCATTGCTGTCTTGAGTAATTTTTATGTGGTTTAATTTTCTTCTTAGGTAATCAATTACTTTTTACATGTAGGAAGAACAAGGATAAGGAAAACTAACATCAGTTACCACTTCATTTGGCTTTGCTGTTTTTGGTATGAGCAAGACAACTAATAGCAGCAGTGGGCCCATGAGCTGGAATCACCTAGTGCTCCCAAAAGGCTCCATGTATTGTGGGAGGGAAAACTTATTTTTTTATAAAGTTATTAGATTTTCATGTTATGTCTGAATCAATTCTATTACTTGAGATGCTTTATTCTGGGTCAAAGTGGCAGCAATCAAAACTGTTATAATGTCACGTGATATATTTATATTATCTTTTTCTTTTATAGGTCTTTTGGTATGAATGGGTCTCAGAGTATTGCTCCTGTCCCTCTCTCCTATCATTGGCCTTGTTGTACAGGTTTATATATTTATGCTCATTAAATAATGTCATACTAAAAGGCATAAGGTACCATTTAATTACTGGAAATAATCAAAACAATATTTGAAAGTTAGCACCTTTTGTAGACTTTATTGGATGATTCTTACATATGAGGAATCATCACTAAGTGCAGCCTCATGCAGTTATGGAATTCTCATTTGAAATTATAAATGCATAATGTTGAATCTTTTTTATTATTAATATTCACCACTGAATTAAGTGCATTGACATGTATTGTTGAAAAATATTTATCTTAAATGCTTTTTTTCATTATGAGGTGACAAACTTATATTTTTATTCCTACTGTAAATGTTTTTAATATCATACTTTGTAGCAAATAGGCCATTTCAACAAAGTATATTTAAAATGTAATATGATTTAGACAAAAGATAGATGTCATGATAAAATATTAACTTGGTTGATGACCAGAAGTTGGATTCAAAGATGAAGAGATGAGTCATCTCATTCCTTAGATCTTTAGAAATATTACTTTGCCATGAAAAAACTGTAAGAGTTGTGTGTGTGTGTGTGTGTATATATATATATATATATATATATATATATATTGAACACTAGTAACTAATCTAACTTTGTTTCTCAAAGATCAGCATGCTATGTCTAGTAAAAATTGTGTTGATAATCTAGTCAAGAAAATGAAAATATTCTCTCCATACATAAATGTATACAAAATCTAACAACATTAATAAACTATTTTTTCTGACAAACATTTCACTTCTAAATAAATAAATAGAAAATTCTGCCTGTCTGAAACTTGGAACCAGGATGATCCTGGGATTGGAAATTCTGCCCTTCATCTGGTCCTTGAATATCCAGCATTAGAATTTGTGACTGGATGAAGAGGGAACAGTTAAAAATTCAAATCCATCTTCTGTCTTTCAAATAAATAAATGGCAACTTCTCTTTGTCTGTCCATGTGTCTGAAATCTCTCTAATTCTGGCTATACTTGCTCTACATAGACATATACGTTTTTGAAATCAGGATGATCCCAGTATTGAAAATTTGCCCTTCATCTCATGCTTCAACATCCAAATTAGGTTTTGTGTCTGGATGATAAGCGAACAGTTCAAAATTCAAATTTTAAAATAACTGAAAAAAACTAGTGATGTTTTTTATATTGAGTTTAAACTAACAAAAACTTTTGAATTTTAAATGTTTTGTTTGTTTGTCTGTATAGAGTGTGGCTTTTAAAGATAGTTCATATTTCAGTGTAAATGATAAATTTTTCACTGCTTTATCACCTTTTTATATTTGGTTATGTTGTGGAGTAAATAATACACCCTGGTGACACTAATGAACTAGAATTCCAAGCAGCCAAAAAACTCTGGAATTTGTCTTCAGTATTTTTTACAGACAATACACTAGAAAATGAGTTATAACTGTGGTGACTATGATTGAAACTCATATGAGTTACAAGGATATTTGAAAGTCATACTGAGTTATAATAACAAGTGGAAAAAATATTTGTTGCTTCAGTGCACAAGATAACAATGATGGCTTAAATGATTGGTTTAAAGTTTTCTCTTTGTAGAAAAAAAAATATTGGCTTCTGTTGTAAAAATTCAACTACAATAACAACTGTTGGAACTGGAGAGAGAGCAACAAAAGTTAATGGGAATAACTCTTAAAGAAACAGAAAATTCTCCAATTCTCTATGTGCTCACAACTACCATATCTGAATTTACATATAATCCAGATGATGGACTTAACATTTTTGCATATTTTCGAAGATACAAAAACATTTTCATAGAAGAATGCAGTGACTGGAAAGACGAGAGAAGAATGAGACTTAATTGAGAAAATTAGCACTAATAGAACAGGAAAAAATACTGCAACTTAGCACTATCAAAGAAATCAGTAAAAACTGGTTTTAAAGAAGTGGCACATACATTGTCAAAAATTTTTACTGAAAAAAGCTCTTTATTCAACACTCATTGGAAATGTATAAATCTGACAACAAAAAAGATAAGGATTTTGTTACATATGCTAGAATCGTTAACAAGGAATTTGAAAGATTCAGATTAAATTCACTGACTCTGGATATGTTTAAAGGGTTAATTTTCATTCAAGGGTTAACAGCTAAAAAAAGATGCAGAAATACAGATAAAATAAAAACAAACAAAACTTGAACAAAATAATAAACTTACCCTACAGGAAATATCAGATGAATGTAAAAATTCCTCAGCTGAGGTGTGAAGAAATTCAGAAAAAAAATATGCATATATGTACAAACAAAAGAAATGTTCAAAAAGAAAAATTCATGTTTCATATGTGGAAGGTTACATCTTGGATAAGACTGCCCCTTTAAGAATTAGAAATGCTACAAGTGTGGTAAAGTATGACATAAAGTCACACTAAACTAAACCATAAAAAAATACAGGAAAAAAATCTGTACACAACATTGCAATGGAGAAAATAATCACAAGAAACAAGGAAATTTAAGAATAGGAAAATGCAACTAGACACTGATAATGTTATCACAATAATTAGTGAAGACACATAGAAATCAGAAAGCTTATATTAAAAAGGACTTCAGAAGTCATGAGTTGTGTCTCAGGTGTGAAATTTTCTATCTGCAAAATGAATTATAATGTGTCTCATTCCATAATAAGTGTATAAAAGCTAAGTCTTATGTATTAAAAAATACTACAAACAAATTACTGAGTGGATGGAATTCTTTGAGCTTTGGAATTTACCTATAAACGTTTATTGCAAAAACATAAGTGGACAAGTAACCAATTAAAAAAATTTAAAGAAAGAATTGCAAAAATGTTTACTGGATGTTCTATCAAATCAGTTGGGTTGGTGCTCCAAATTCAAAGCAAAACTTCAAATGAAAAAAGTTTCTACACCAGTATTTAAACCAAAATGGAGTGTACTATTTGCAGCATTGGAGCAAGTCACTGGATCCATCCTACGCTTTTATCTACTGGGCCATGTGTTTTCAAAGATAATGAGTTACAAGTTTTAATACCTGGCAGAGGTAAACAAAACGTTGAGCTAAAGGGAGATAACTGATGCTGTGACATCTGGATGAGGTATGACTCCTAGAATAAGAACAATCTACCTGGGGAATGAGATAAAGGGTTCAGTTCAAAATTCCAATCACCTGAAGATCAGAATGTACAATGGCCTAAACGTTGTGAATATGGCAACAAGGACAAGGACAAGGACAGTAGTCTGAACAAACTAGTGTAAATAAATACAAAATTACTTATAAAAAATGAAGTTGACTTAAAATTTGCTTTACAGGCAGTACCATAAAATCAAGTTATAATAAAATAACTGTATTGACATTTTAAGGAATGTTTATTTATTCTACAGATGAATACAAAGATGTCATTCCAGCTGATTCTCCTCCATCTTACAGAGGGCAAGCTATTAAATATTCCTACAAAATAACAATAGGTACGCAAAGACTTAATCAACGCACAGAATTATTACGCATTCCTATTCGTGTCATGGTGCTTTTTGGTGAGTCTTAGTTTTGTTGATGCCATTTGTACCATTGTTCTATTCATTTGTTATTAAAAATATCTATAGTTTTGTTGTCTGATTAGTTATAAACAAACAAAAATATCTGAGTTGATAAAAGTTTAGCCATGTTTTGAAGAATTATTAAAAGCATTTTTTTATGAGAAGCATTATCCCAACCAAGGTTAAACATGAATGATTTAGCTTGAGATTCAACATTATAATCTACTGAAAACATTTAAAATGTTTTGCTTAGCAGAATACCATGAAAGATAAAAAACAACTTTCCATCAAATGAGGGTTAAGACATGTAGTTTGTTAAAACTCATTTATTCTTTCCTTCAGCATTTATGTTTGATCATAGCATACAAATCTTGTGTGATAGTTTTGTTTTTTCTTTTAGTAATGTAATTCACCAAATATCAGTTTTACCTTAAGCCATTAATGCCCACTGCAAAATCTAGTATTAATTAAAAGATTAAAATAAACTTGTCAGTTATTATGTTTTCTAAAAAAAAAATCTAATATTAATTGTAAGGTTCTACTAGATAGATATATTAATATAGGTTTCTAGTCTATAGATTCCATTAATGCCCACCATTTCTGAAAACATTACATTTAACATTACAGTATTATTGTGATAATAAGAAATGTGATACTAAACCTTCAAGAGAGATTGATATATGGCTTTTATTATAAATGTCTAAGATAGGCACTAGTCAAAATATAGCAAGGCAAATTGGCATGAATTATGTATACAGTAGAGAATAAGGTTAAAAGAATTGCAAAAGGCATTTAATTTCAATAAAATTGAATAGCACCTGGTATTGTCTAGGTTTGTTCTCATGATTAACTAGTCTTAACTAGTAGGATTGAATTAACAAGAAGCACCCACCTCTCCCCTCCCAATTGCTACTAAAAAATGACGAAACAAACCAGTTGGTCAATATTACCTTGGACCTTGAGCAAAATTCAGTACCTTTACTTATTCTTGTAGGCAGTTTTAATTTAATTTGGAAAATTGTTCTGTCAGTACTTCAGAATCATTCAAAAAATTCTTTCATTATCTCCAGCTTATCTTTAGTATTGAATATTTTTCTTTGTTATAAAGGATATTTTTGGCAGATATTTGTGTAATTCTATAAGTTCTGTAAAATTTAAGCATCCTAACATGACCTTAATTTACAGTAAAATAAGTATTATCATTACTTATGTTATTACCTTATAATGATAGTTTTATTATAAACTTTATACATTTTCTTGAAGGACTGAATGATATTAGTGTTTATAATGAGAATGACGATGTAGCACCTGCTAATCCATTCTTGAAGCATTCTAGAAAAGAGAATTCAGTGCTAGATGTTGCCTTGCAAGTTCTTTCAACAATCACTGCACGGAAAGCAGCTCGTAAGTTCCTATCTTTTATTCAACCCCTTTGCAAAAAAATTGAAATTACTTTATCGAAAACTTTATTTGTAATATAAGAACAAAATTATTTGCTTTTGTTAAATAAAATTCTTTTTAAACATTCTAATCCTTCAAAGCTAAACAAAGTCCCTTATAATAACTCATGCTTTCATGTCAAGAAAATCCTACTTTTATATACTGAATCACTATATATTATATACTATATCTTTTTTAAACCTATTGACATGATTGCTGTTAATGTGAAAAAATTGCTCTTAACTTTTTATGCATATCATAACAGAAGAGCTGATTCTCTGTCAGTTACACACTGTATGCATGTATAATAATGTATATGAGTATGTCTGTGTTGTGCTATTTAATGTGCACACACATACACAATTTAACTTTTAAATAAGATATTGAATGAGAGGGGAATATATTATTACAGTCTGGACAACTCCTAACCTGGACTGAACAATAAAATCAAAGTTGGGGATAGGGAAAAGGAAAGAACTTAGCTTTGCTTCATGCTTGTCAAACTATTTACTTACATGTGTGTATAGTGATAAAATAAATAAAAATAATTTTCTTTCTTTTTCCTCTATTAAGAGAACTATTAGTATCTTATCTAATTATTTAATTCTGTTTTTATTTATCAATAACAGGTTTTCATGTCTATTATAATTTATATATATATATATATATATATATATATATATATATATATGTCCTATATTTATATCAGTCTGTTCTATATATTTATTATTAAAACTTGACAGCATAGCCACAAGTGTATTATGAAGATAAAGTCAATTTGGTTTAACTTTGAAAAATAGAATTAATGACAACAAAGTTTTGTTTTTTGTTTATTTTTGATCAAACAATTTACATTATTTTAATTAATTATTTTTCATTGTTTCTAGATTTTTATAACATAACAAATGCTCGAGGAAAAGTTGCTCGTTTCTACCTTTTCAAAAGTGCATACAAACTTGGAGAAGATATCAATGGGGTGTTTGACTTTTCGTCTGGAACTGTACCTTGTGTCCAGGTGAGTTGATAGGCTGGGTATATGTTATTTCAAATAATATAACTATAGAATTTAGCAAGTAAATGCACAAGTGAATCTTAATGTCCACCATTTACTGGTTTTGATAATGCTTGTTATAGTGGTACAATTAATAGAAATGGGCTTACAATTTGAACAATTATATTATAATTACATATTTCAGTGTTTCCTTCTAGTCACCATCTCAAGAACTCACTAAAAGGACTGTTATAATAGAAGATTGTGTAGTATCTGCTGTAAACATTGGAAGTTACCTGTATTTATTTAGAGTTGTATTCCAAACAGTACAAACACATTTTTTTTTGTTTTTATTTTTCAGTTTCACAAGTTGTCTATATGAGCATAAAAAAACTATCTGAAGATAGGTCCAGTCACACCTTTAACCAAAATATAGCCCACATTATCCTCACTTTTAACATTTACATCTCAATACATATCTTCCTTTTTTTTCTTTTTTTATTTAATTGAAAAATGTGAATATCTTTTTACATGACCATAATGTTAAAGATAATTCATTTATGATGATAGATTTGTGTTGTAGTGAATTATGAGTGTCTGAAAGTGAAGTAAAACTTATTTTTGGACACTCATAGCTGAGAAAAGTTATGAATTATCTGAGTGTTATTTAGACCATGATTGTTGCAATTTTTTTTTTAATAGCAGATTATCTCATAATTCAAAGGTTAAAAATAACAACATCAGCGACATGAGTATATATATATATATATATATATTATTAATAGTATATTTTTTCACACACACATCTAACTTTTTATTAAAATGACAAATACTTTTTAATGATTTTCTCTCGTTTCCATACAAAGTAACAAATGTTGAGTTCTAGGGTGTGTAAAAGAAAAAGATGTTCAGGCATCCTTAGTCATTTTCAATAATGATTTTGAAACTCAAAACATTTAAACTAGTTACCCCAAAAAATTCACTAAAAAAGAGCATACCATGATGAAAAAATACCCCAAACTTGATAAAAACAGTTTTATCATTAAAATTTTGTTATCAAGAGGAAAGACCAAAGTATTTTTTTTTTTAAATGTTTTAATCCTTTTTGGTTAAAAATTTTGTTTCATTAGCATTATTAGTTGAGCCAAAGATTATTATTAGAAATTATCATCTTTTTGGAGTTAAAATCAATTTTTTTTTTTTTTTTTTTTTTTTCACATTTGTTACCCCCACATACTTGAATTTATGAAATTTTGAGAAATTAAGATTTCACCTTTTTCATATTAATATTTTATTATTAATTTTTACAGGACTCCTTAGAAAATTTAAATCATTAATTTGTTTTTGTCAAACAGAAACACGACTGAAAAATTGCTCTGAATTATAAAATAAAAAATGCAATAAAAAAGGACACTATTGTCTTAAAAAAATTTTTTTTCAGTGAATAATAAATTTTTACAAGAAATGTTTTCTTTTTTTTAATTTTAATTAGAATAATTTAAGTTAATAAAGCTTTAAATATTTTAGAATTCTGTATTAATTTCATTCTTTTAGACAGTAATGTTAAGTAAAAACTATATTTACTAATCATAAATGGTAAAGCTTAGTACAAATCATCAAACACCAATATTTTTAAATTGTATTTTGAATTTATTTTGTATGTCTATAAACATGTCAATTTTTTTTACAACAGGTACCCATACATGACATTATCAAAACATAAGTGATAACTGTAGCTCACATTACATTCAATTATTTTTTAATGGCTAAAGCTCCAATATTAGATAAACAATCATCTGTCATCAAGCTATCAAACATGTCAACTACTGTCAGGTTAAAAAAATGTATTTCTGCAATATTTCAAACTTAAAGTAAATAATAGTTGTTTCAGATCAGATTCAGTCAGTTAAGTGCCATACGTGGAACACGTTTGGGCGATCATGTCTCAAAAGAGACATGACTGACTGGGTAGAAGATTATCCCGCAGTAAGATGCTATTGCTTGCTGCAGTAGACTGGTTGCCAGCCAAGGCTATAGAACCCAATCTGTCCTGTTATTTAACCCATAACTGGAGGGAAGAGATGGATTAATACCTTTCCCAAGGGTATTTGCACGTAAGTGAATGCAATGAATTCAACTGGAATTCAAACTCGGCTCCCCGATTTCTCATTCCAAGCTGATATCCACTGCACCACAACACACATCCCAGATCAGATTAATTATACTTTAAATCACATTCCTCAAGTGAAGTTTCAACAAAGTATATTTTATTTTGGAAGATTTTTTTAATAAAGTGAAATACATTGTGATGAAAGACAACTAAAAAAAGTGTGCTAATCAGCTACTTTACAAAAATGAAAATTTCCTTCCGGTCAATTTAATTTAGTTTTTGAAATACAACAAAGAATTTTGTATTTTGGAAATATAAAATTTAATCTACTTACTTAAATTAAAACTAAAATGAAATCTTCAAGAAAGATTTTTCATTTTTAAAAATTCATTTTAAACCTTAACTATCATGTTTTTTTGTGGTGGTACCTAATTTTGATGTATTAGCCTTCCATCATGGATAATAGATATTAGGATAATAAAACATTTTAAATAATGTTTTATTATCCTAATGTCAGTACCTCCACTCATTTTGGATACCTAAATTTAAATTGAATTTTAAAAATAAAAAAGTTTTTCTTGAAGCTTTAATATTAGCTTTAATTGAAAGCCAAGATATTAAATTTACTAATACCAGTAAGCATAATACCTTGATGTATTTCAAACTAAAATTATATTGATCAGAATCTAAAATTTTTTGATTTAAAAAAAAAAAAAAAAAAAAAAAAAAAAAATTTTCAATTTTTAGGCCGTTTTTCATCAATTGACACATTTTGTAAACAGAAGCCAATTCTCGGTTTTTAAAAATCTCACAAAA
Source organism: Ascarosepion bandense (assembly GCA_037127315.1). Classification (NCBI taxonomy): domain Eukaryota; kingdom Metazoa; phylum Mollusca; class Cephalopoda; order Sepiida; family Sepiidae; genus Ascarosepion; species Ascarosepion bandense. The sequence continues at coordinate 1,067,278 of JBBBDQ010002387.1, read as the reverse complement.
ATAAAATACACCTCGCTGACACATTATTTTATTAAAATTACCGAATTTAAACTTACCTTAATCTGATTTGAAACAAGAATTATTTGCTTACTGCCTCAAATGTACCATAAAAATGTTTCTTAATTACGGTAGCCTTAAAAATAAATGCTAAGTATGGAAGACAAATTTGACATACTCCTAATTATACGCTTTGTTTTTTTTTTGTTTTTTTTTTTCGACTATATGTTGAAATTAAAAATTTAACACAATATTTTCAGTAATTATCAAATGTTTTATAGAATTTTAGTTAGTTTAGCTTTATAGCCTTACATTTGAAGATGTTTTATGAAAATTGAAATAATATAAAACTTTAAAAAAAATTTTACAATTTAATAACAGAATTAAATTAAACAGCAGAGGTAACTCAATAATTTATGAAATTTTATGGCATTTATTAATTTTTATTTTTAATATCTATTTTTCAAATTTTTTTTTAAGTACCTCCACATATTGTGAATTTCACAATTACTTCTCTCTCTTTCTTTTTTTTTTTCTTTTTTTAATGGGAGAAAAATAGGAATTAAAATATAAAACTTGCTTTAAATTTTGAAGGCTGATTTGCAAAGCTCATTGAATGTTGAAACATAGGGCATAAGAAACTAGGAAACAAGATGAAAGAATTGTATCCTGCTGAAAATTTTTTTTTTTTATGTATGGACCGCAACCTTTGAAACACATGACCTTTTATGTCATGTATGGCCACTTGTAAAAAGAAAATACAGGTCATCATACGTGCACAATTAAAATGCTTTAATTATTTAAAAAATCCATTGGCTAAATTATTTGTATTAAGCTTTTCAATTTTTGATTTGTAAATATAGTCTTCATGCATTAATTTAACTACCCTAGTGTTAACAATGAAGGAGGAAACTTTATAAATTATTATATTAAGAAATAATAAAAATGAAAACAATTTTTGTAAAAATTCATTATTCATTGAAAAACTTTTTTTCTTTTCAGATGATGATATTCTTAATTTTTATTGTTTATAAAAGCAATTAAGAGTTTATCTAAATAAAAAATGGCATAGTTTTATTGCATTTTTGTTTTTGCAATTCAGAGCAGATTTTCTAAAAAATGGGGTAATTTTGAAGAAAAAAAGACAGTTGATTAACAATCTCCAATTACTCCTGAATTCAATTAAAATTAGGTTTATGGGGAAACAATGGCAAATTTCTAAACATTTCCGGAAATTAATTGGGGGGGGGGGGGGTAACATATAAAAAAAAATTACGATGATTTTTTTAAAAATAATTGTTTCAAAAATGATTTCAGTTATTTATGAATAATTTTTTTTTTTTTTTTTTTTTCAAAATCTGACCATTACTTGATTTTTGCAAGAATTTCCAAATTAATGCGTCTTTCACTGGCAAAAAAGTGCCTTGTGTAATATTACGTTTGCTGTTATAAACCCTTGTAAAAATTACGTCACTCACAGATGAAAGAAAATCAAGATTTTCTACCAAAATTTTGAATGTGTTACAAAGAATTAAAAAAAATTTTTAAATAATTTGATCTAACCTCTTAATAATAACATATACATTTTGCCAATGAAACATTTTTATTTAGTTAGGGGCCTTTTTCTTTCATACTTATCCTAATGTCATCTTTTGTGAACTGCTTACAGCAAATGTAAGGCTGTGGTATTATTATATTGGATTTGTGTTTACTATTAAATATATTCAATATATTTTTAGGGTGAAAGATGTTTTAATTAATGTAGGTTTTTGATTTTTACTGTTTAATAAAATTTTAACTTTTTGCCTTTGGTCAGTGTCATTTTGTAATTTCTTCTGTCTAGAAGGCAAAAGAAATCACTATTATTCTCTTCAAACTTTGTCCTTGTGACCTAGACAGAGAGGAAAATAAGAGCCATGAAATTTGCAACCAAAAATTTGGAGAGAACCAATTGAGCAGACCCTTCCAAATTTCAAGCTGGCAAGAATGCACTTGCTATCATATATCTAGATTTTCTGTTTTCTTTCAGCCCAGTGCCACGCTATCCTGAGCTCCCTATACTCACTATTTCAAGGTGGTTGAGCAAGCCATGAACCAGGAGTTTAAGCAGCCATGACTCTGCAACATACCACTTTGGACCTTACTTGGGCTAGACAGGAGGTCAGAGAGGCCAGATCCGATCAATCCGCTAGTCATGTCGTGCCCCATCACATCTAACCCACCACAAAACAACTACAACTAACAATTAACTTTCCCATCCCCAAACCCTACACTAACTATACTAACACCTTACCCCCAAAATGTGGTGGCTTAGGATCAATTGGTGTGGGAAGAAAAGATCACAACATGGCTGTATACCACCTGAAGTACCTCTGGACTTGGCCAGTGAAACTAAAGACATATGGGTGCTTGAGACCTTTCCCATATACGAGTATACTATCCAATGTAGCCCTGTAGTGCCAAGGCGAATGGGTTTTCTTTCCTGGCTGCTACCCAACACTGGACTCTGAGGTGGGTGGGGAGCATGGATAATTAAGAAAAATTAAAAACTAGAAATGGCTACCAGAAAAAACCTCCAAGGGACTACATAAGAATTTAGACTCCGAGGATGAAAACTATAATAAAGAAGCATTTCCCTGATTTATTGTATTAGAATCAATTCAGAAAATTCCCCTAAGTACACTGTCACCTTTCCTTATTCAAAAGGACATCACTGCCAAAATGGTTAAAAAAACTAAGAAATGGAACATTGCTTGTTGAAATAGAAAATTAAAAATATGCAAATTCCCTACTAAAAATGAATTAGTTTCATAACCTGAAGGTTAAAGCCCACCCTCATGACAGATTAAATTTTTCTAAAGGTGTGTGATATGCAGTAGAGAATTAACTCTATGCTCAGCAGAAGAAATAAAAAAAAAATTGAAAAGCCAGGGAGTAACAGAATTGAAGAGAATTTCAATTAAAATTGAAGGAAAAATAAAAGAAACAAATACCTACATCATGACCTTGAATACACCCACCACACCAAAGGAACTAAAAATCGGATACAATATAGAAAAAAATAGAACAGTACATCCCGAACCCCTTGAAATGTTATAAATGCCAAAGATATGGACACCACCAGGAGCACTGTACATGTCTACCTATATGTGAACCTACCATACTCCCTGATTATGACTGGAAAGTTTATGAAGATAACTGTGGAAGTGACCACTTCCCTATAATGGAGAATCATACATCCCAACCTGAAGTACAACTATTATGTTGGAATTTTAAAAAAGCTAACTGGGAAAAATTCCGGCAGCTATGCCAGAGAACATTAATCCCTAAGTTAAACAACCAAAAAATGGACCCTGCTACATTTTTTACTGAAACATTACTTACAATAGCAAACAAAAGCATACCAAAAACGTCACCTTCCATAAAGAAAAGTAAGCCTTGGTTTGATACTAAATGCAGAAAGGCTGTAAAGATACAACAAACAGCTCTAAAAACATTTCAAAAACCACCTACAAAAGAAAACTTAAACACATTCAAGAACTGCAAAGCTAAAGCCTGCCGAATATTTAAAGAAGCCAAAAGAAGAACTTGGAGACAATACATATCCAAAATAAACATTCATACAAAAAACAAAACTATATGGGAAATGATAAAAGAAAATATCTGGCAAAAATAGTACCCCACTAAAGTATCTCATACATAATAACCAAAAAGATACAAACAAAAAAGAAACAGTATCCCTTTTGGCAGAGATTTTTTAACTAAACTCATCCTCCAAGAACAATCATTACAAATTTCAGAAGATCAAAGAAAGAGAAGAAAAAAAAACAAATCAATTTCCAAACAAATATTTCCCAGGATTATAATCAGCTTTTCACAATGAACAAAAACACAGCCGTAGGCCTAAATGAAATACATTACGAACTGCTAAGGAACCTCCCCAAAATATCAAGGGAGTATCTACTATCCATCTATAATGATATGTGGACAACAGGCAACATTCCCAAACTATGGAAACAGACTATCATAGTTCTCATAGCCAAAAATCAAAACTGCTCAGACCCAACAAACTGCCTTGACAAGTTGCACCTGTAAAATCCTGGAAAGAATGATAAATGATAGACTAACATGGTACCTGGAAAAAGCAAATTAATTACAAATATTCAATCTGGGTTCTGGAAAAACAAGTGTAATCAACCAACTAGTCCAGCTGGAAACCTTCATCCGAGATACCTTCATCAAAAAGAGACATCTAACTGCCATTTTCTTTGACCTTGAAAAGGTGTATAATATAACTTGGAGATATGACATGATGAAAGATCTAAAATCACCTGGATTGGAAGGAAGATTACCCTAATTCATAAACAACTTCCTAACAGACAGAAATTTCAAAACATGCTCTCGGACACTAAGATCCAGGAGATGGGTGTCCCACAAGGAAGCATATTATCTGTAACACTGTTTAGTATAAAATGAATGATATTGTAAAATCCCTTGGACCTGGCATCGAAGGATCCTTATATGTGGATAATTTCTTGATCTGTTATTCATCAAAAACATGAGCATAATCGAGTGACAATTACAATAGTGTCTGAATAAAATAAGTCAAGGACAGTTCAGAATGGATTTAAAATATCTAGGACCAAAACTATATGCATGCATTTTTGCCAATTACGAAAAATGCACTGTGACCCAGTTTTAAAATTGGATGGCATAGAAATTCCTGTAGTTCAGCAACATAAATTCCTTGAGTTTCTTTTTGATTCCAAATTAACATTTATTCCCCATATAAAGCAACTAAGAGTAAAATGCAATAAAGCCATTCAGTTGAGTGGTGGAGCACACTGATTGGGGCGCAGATAAAAGTACATTATTAAAATTATATAGAACATTAGTTCACTCCAAATTAGACTATGGTTGCTTCATTTATGGATCAACCTGAAAACCATATAAAAAAATAACAGAAACAATACACCATCAAGGACTGCAACTAGCACTGGGTGCCTTTCCAACATCTCCAATGAAAAGTTTATATGTAAAAGCAAATGAACCTCCTTTAGCTCTACGAAGGCAGAAATTGGCACTACAATTTTATATGAAACTAAAATCATGCTCATTAAACCCAGCTCACAATATTATATTTAAACCAAAGTACAAAGAATTATTTAAAAAAAAAAAAATGCAATGAGATCTTTTGGACTTTGAATGGAAAGCATAATTGAAGAAGCTAACATTCCTCTAAAAAACATACATGATGCCATCAAACCAACTATTACACCTTGGGAAATAAAAGAACCAAAAGTGGAACTCAAACTAACCTCAACAAAAGTACCACACACCCACACATCTTTAAGGAAGCTCTAAATAAAATTCTGAACTATTATCCCAAATATAACACCATATTTACAGATGGATCTAAAGATAAGGACACAACAGGATGTGCAGTTGTTTATGAGAATCAAGTCATTCAAGCACATCTTCCTAAGGAAGCATCTATTTTTAGTGCTGAATCAAAAGCCATTGATTTGGCACTTAACATCATCTCCCAAAGCAAAGGAACAAGTTTTTGATTTTTTTTTCAGATTCTCTATCAGTACTGACAACTCTACAAAATAAAAAATTAGAAAACCCACTAATCATAAAACTATTGTGCAAATTAACACTGGAGTAGATAGACTAAACTATCGCCCAGTTCACACTCCACCCACGGCTATTGTAACCTGTTTAGGATGTGGTTTCCGGCTTTCACTTTTCCAATCTTTTCACTCTTACGGAGCCCCCTGCACATCAGTGGCATTACCGCCTTGCTTGGGGTGATATGATAAAAAAAAAAAATACAAAAAAAATTATACTTTGTTGGATTCCAAGTCATGTGGGAACCCGAGGAAATGATAAGGCTGACACAGCTGCCAAAAATGCACATAAAGAGCCTATTGACCAAACATATAAGATTCCATACACAGATTTAAAAGTAAAAATACAATCATATATCCAAAATAAATGGCAAATCCACTGGAACAACTGCAATCTAAATAAATTACTAACAATAAAACCCATTCTAGGTGAATAGATACAGGGTTATAGGGAATCACAAAGGGAGGAAGTTATCCTTTCTTGACTTTGTATTGGACATGCTAAAATAACTCACCTATACCTACTTGAAAAAAAAAAAGGAACCACTATGGTGCACAGCCTGTCATGCCCCATACACTGTAAGACACTTCATGATGGTCTGCACTAACATTTCATCTGTATGGAAAAAGTACTACACTACAAAAACAATGAAAGAACTGTTTGAACACACCCAGGTGGATCATTTAATGGCGTATTTAAAGAAAATAGGACTATACAACAAAATTTAATTAAAATAAAATGTTTGCAACCAATCTAATGCGTGCAACCACTCTAACACATGCCACAACTTCAAAACAAATTAACTATTTTAAAAAAATGTGATCCCAAAATTCAAAACCTGACCCTTAAATGATCATGATGGTTGATGGGTTGCGAAACTTAAACCAAATCACTCCTTCAAAGAGAGAACAGTTGTCTTCAAAAGAGAACAATAATTCAGAAGACTATGAAGTCATTGATCCAGATCACAAAGGCACAGCTGAAAAGAGAAACTCATAAGACCTCAGTGACTTGATCAAAGATCTTGGTTCTTACAAAGTTCAATGCTGAGTTTTTGACATCAAAACTCAATCAGTAGAATTTGTTAGATGAAAGTATACAAGCTGCAAGTCAGAGAAAGTATCACCAGTGTTTTTGGAGCTCTTTCACCCATAAAGATCAACTTTGCTTCTGCCACAATAAGACTGGTCTGTTCAAGGCAATTAGAATCACCTGTAACCTCATTGACAGCTCACCCAGTAGCCTTAAAGCCCTGGTGCTTCATAATAGAAACATGTATTTGTCTCTTCCCCCATCTTACTCAGTGCAGATTAAAGAGGAATACAGTAGTGTCAAGATCTTGCTAGATTCCTTGAAATATGAAGAGTACAGTTGGGAGGTTATCAGAGACTTCAAAATGGACTTCCTGATGGTCTCCAAGGTGGTTTTATGAAGTTTCTGTGTTATCTTTGCCTTTGAGACAGTAAGGACATCACAGCACTCTACTACAGTCAGGATTGACCACAACAGGTTAAGTTCAGTGTGGGAACAAACAATGTCAAGTGGGAACCGCTGTTGGACCTCAAAAAGTTGTTTCCTCCACTGCACTTAAAATTGGACCTTATGAAACAATTTATCACAGGTTTACATTAGGTGTCTGTAGCCTTCAAGTATCTTTATGGCACCTTCTCTAAAGTGTCTACAACAAAAGTTCAATCTGGTGTCTTCATCAGACCACAAATAAAGATCATCATAGAGTGCAAGGAAATCTCCAAGAAGCTCACTAGGACAAAGAAGCAACATAGAACACCTTTGTTGCAGTGGTTTGGAGCTTCCTGGGGAATCACAAGGATGAAAACTATGCAGAGCTTGTTGGGGCCCTGGTAAAAATCTACAACAAAAATGAGTTGAAGGATGTCCTTCAAAGTTCATATCCTTGACACTCATCTTGATAAATTGAAGGAAAATGTGAGTGCTTACTTGGAGGAGCAAGGTGAGCACTTCTATGATGATATACTGAACTTTGAACACCACTACCAAGGATTGTATAATGAAAACATGGGTGACTATACATGGGGACAGATTTGTGAAAGTAATTTACAGTATAAGCATAAATTGCTTCCAAATGTTTCGTTGTCTCTCTTGTGTAATCTTAGAATAAATAAATATTTGTTTTGTTTTTGCTTTGTATGAGTGAGAATGTTCACATTTGCCAGTTTTCCCAATGGAAATAGTTAAATTTCAGAAATATTATTAGCCATTTTTTATAATTTCTAGATGTAAACAAATGGGTAATAACAGTTGCTACTCAAAGACAAAAATTATGTTAGACAGTTATAAATTAATGTATTTATAGTTTGTGTATTTTTTTTTGTTGTTGTTGTTTTTCCACATTGTATTGTATCATAATTTTGTGCTGTCAGCAAGTATTAATAAAAAATATGATGACTTTGCAGGCACTGTTGATAAATGCAAGCTATATTGGCATGTTAATGAACATGAAAATTTTGTAGTTATTTAACAAATGTATATTAGTTGAAATTGGAAATTGTTTTTTGTTTTACAGAGTATAATTGTGATGACTTTATTAGATCAGATTTATTTTACAACTTGTGTTTTTTTGTATGTGTGTTAATTCAAAGAGGATTTTGTTTTTACTTTTACCTTTTATAAGTCATGTGATTTATCTTGTACTTTTAGGTGTTTATTTCCTTGTTATTCTTTAATACACTAATTCAATTTCCAGTTTCTTTTTGTTTAGGCTAAAATTTGTGGTAAAAAATCCAAAATTAAGGAATTATTTTTGATGATTAGAGAGTTGGAAATTTAAAAGATTTAGAAAGCTATTGCTTTTAAGAATATTTTACCCTTAAAAAAAGTTTGCATCAATTATGGTAGATTTTCAAAAAACAAACAAGTAATTTATTACTGCACTTTTTCTCCAATACAAAATTTTTGTTAGATAAAAGTAGCAGAATTGGCGCAAACTACCTTTACTAATTAATCAATAACATGGCTGTCTTAACAGCATTATGAGGCTCCTACCATTTACTGGCATAAAAAGTAAATGGTCAATAATATTAAATATATATTTATTTTATTGGCACTTCAATAAAACTGGTGTTAAAACATTAAAAATATACTGTATATCAGTAACTAATCAACATGATAAATATTTGAACAATACACAAGGCTTGAAAAACAATATTTATTTTTTCTTTAGTGCATCAGAAGCAATGGTTTTCAATTCACTGAAGAAAGAAAACAGATTTACAATCTGTGAATAAGCCTCAATGTATTTTGTCAGTTCAAAAATTAGTGTCCAAAATAGGAAGAAAAGTTTTCACCTTAAACATTTTGGTTTTATTGAGAAGTACCTTTATTGCTGATGTATAATATCTATTAAGGTGTACACTTCGTTTTTTTCCCATTTTTTCCCCATCACTGTAATTTGTATCTGGACACATCCTCTTGGCTTTGAATTCACATTCACTAAATTTGTTTCTAGTTTCTTGAAGATAGATTTTCATAGACTCAAGAAGATTTATGGCAACAAGGATGTTCACAACCTTTGATTGATTGCAGGACCTTGCTTGAATGAACAAAACAAGTTCATTCTTTCTAGCATGTCATTCCAAAGAATTGTGAGAAACCTTGTTTCCAAGATTTCCATTATTTTTCTCAATCCTTCTGCCTCTCCTTTTGTATTCACTTGCTGTTCATTGTCAACTGATAGAGAATCTGGTGCATGTTTTATTTCCTCAAAAGCTACATGTAGAGCATGAATAACATCAAAATGTGTGTTGTGTGTCAGACAGACGCTTGTCTACAAAATTCTTTCCTAGAGATGATTTCAATGCATTCCAGCAGTGAGTAGAACTAACAATAATGAATACATATGCTGAACAAAGTCAAAGAATTTTACAGTCTATAGACAACAATCTACTGCTTTTACTCCTGAGTTTAGGTTGTCTCCAACACGGGACATCGATGACAAACTCATTTGAGTTGATGAATCTGTTCATGCAACCTATGCATGCAATTTTATTTCTGTTGTATTCACCCTCTCCTCTTTCTGGTGAGTTTGCCCCTTCCTTAACTTAGTATTTCCTTTACTTTGAGTTAACCACTAGTTTTTCCGTACATTTTCTTTTTCTGATACTTGTATATTCAACAAATTCTTGGAGTGTTGATATGTCAAAGATGTACAGAACTTGCAAAGGTTCTTCCTTTTTTGTGATCCTTTCTTATTCCAATGAATTTTCTGTTCTAATTTTTTTCCTTCTTCTTGTCTTTTACATTCTTCTTTAACTAGTATTTGCAAATACACCTCAGATCCAACTTTGAAAAAGTTTTCTGCTGTTTAATTTTACAAAAATTTCCTCTGGACTTGGGTAGTTATGTGATTCTAAACATTTGTTTGACCCAGTAGAAAAATCAGCACAAACTTTATTTTTCTTTATATACACTGCTTGTGCAGTTCATTTTTTCAAGTCTGTCTAATTCTTTCTTGACTTGATCCTATGCTGCAAATGGTGACTATGTTTTGGTTTAAATACTGGCCTTGCTCATTTTTTCACTTAAAAATTTGCTTTGACTTTGAACACCAACCCAACTCATTCGACAGAACATCAAGAAAACATGTTTTCAATTATTCTTTTTAAGTGGACAAGTGACCAGTTTAAAAAACACAGTAAGTGTTTTTTAAACTGGTCACTTGTCCACTTACATTTTTGGAATAAACATTTATAGGTAAGTTCCATAACTCAAATAATACAATCCAGTCAGTACTGAATAAGTTTGTAACAAATAATTTCTCCCCCAACACGCCACATGCAATTTTCAAAGTTCTTTTTAATATAGGTTTTTCCATTTGCTTTTCATGTGATTTTGTTAATTGTGACATCACTACCAGTGTCTAATTGTATTTTTACATTCACATTTATTTTCATATACACAAATTTTCTTTGTTTTTCTGTAATTGTTTTTTCTGTCTCAGTGCTGTATACAAAAAATTTTGTGAGAACTTTTCATTGTTTTAGTTTTACAGTGTAACTTTTTATGTTCTTCTTTTCCACACTTAATGGGACAATTGTCCCAAAGATGTAATCTTTCACATCTGCAGCATAGATTAATTTTTCTTTTCCCACATTTTTCTTTGGATTGTATGAATGTGCATGCTTTTTTTTCAATCTCTTCATATCTCATCTCAGATTTAGGTTTTCTGACATTCATCTGATATTTCTTGCAGTGTTAGTTTTTTTTATTCTGTTCCAGTTTCATTAAGATTTATGAAAGTATTTCAGCATCTTTTTTCGCTGTTAATCCTTAAGCAAAAATGAATCCTTTAAACGTATCTGGAGTCAGTTTGTTTAATTTGAATCTTTCACTCTTTGTTAACAATTCCAGCATATGTGACAAAATCTTCATCATCTTTTAGTCAGATTAGTAAATTTCTAATGAGTAGTGAACAACAAACTGTTCTCACTAAAAAAAATTTAGTTAGAATATAAATCATTTTTTCAAAAATTACACTACCTACTAAATAAAAAAAATCTCAGATGTATTTTCTCATGTCAGAGAGAGAGAGAGAGACACACACACACACACACACACACACTGTTGTAGAAGGGTGGCGCCATACCTACCAGTTGGTCCATGTTCAAACAATTCTGGGTTAATATGCGTGGAGCATGCCAACAATTGTGAGAACTGGGTATAGGGGGAAAGTTTGGAAACCACTGTTCTACAATAACATTGCTGTGCTTTTAGTTATTGAACCCCAATATAGCAAAGGGATATTCTTTCTTGAATAATAGGTGAATTACAAAGCAGTACAAATTACCTTGGGATGGTGAATAGAGTAACCATTCATGTTTTACACACTTGCCATTCTACAGTTCATATTCAAATATATTGTTTCATAAATACCAAGCTTGCCTTCATATTTTCTACTACAGCTGTTTTATACACTCTGAGTTTGAAAAGTTGCTATCATGATTCTGACATAATGAGTACCCACTATGAATCCAGTAATCTAAATATCATTAATGTTCCATAGACCCAGATCTGTCTTTTGGATTGCAAACTCCTTTCCTGTTACAGATTTGGGTATTTTCTTTCATAAAATGTCATCTGTGGCAGCAGCAGGCAATGAAGGTATGCCTGCTGAAACTGAATGATTTTTTTCTTTTTTTAAATAATCACTTTACTGCCACTGGTATGCAGGGGATTACATAAGAGGAGAGGGATGAGAAAGGGGAACAAGTTATAGGGGGTGTCAGAGAATGAGTAAGAAAGATGAGAACATTGGTATGAAGAGAGCTGTATGAGAGTAGAGAGTGGACGAGGGAAAAGAACATGAGAGAAAAGATGCTAGTCAGAGAGATGGAGGATGACAATTGACCTTACATTTAAATTCTTGGAGATTGTAGCTGTCAGGGAAGCAAGTATATGTAAGAGAATTCCACAGGCAAGAAGTGCAAGAAAAGAAGCTGCTATAGTAGAAGTTGCAATTACATTTTATTAGTTTCACTGTAAAAGGGTAGGACCTAGTTGCAAGTCTTGTAGCTCGAGTAAATTCATGCAAAGTGGGTACCAGAGAGCTAAGCTCATCAGAGCAGAAGCTATGGAAGTATTTGTAGAAGAGACAAAGGGAACCCAGTGAGAAAAGTGACTGCAGCTAAGAAAGTCAGGATCGATCACATTGCTGATTCTCCATTGAATTTTGTCAAGAACCCCATGGGGCACCCAACTAGATGTGCCAGCAGTATTCAATACATGGCTGGATGTTGGATTTATATATGTGTGGATTCAAACGGGAAAAACTTCCTGGCTCTATACAGTGAACAAACCTGCCTAGCAGCAGATTTAGCTATGTAGTCATTCTACTTGAGGTCTACTGAGAGAGACCAATGAGGTGCAATGTTTTACTTTCAGGGAGACTAGCCTGATCCGTGCTAATGGGGGGGGGGGGGGGTAGGAGCAATGGTATGATTGGTAGCAGAAATGGTAATAGATGCTATATCTAAAGGTACTAGTTAATAATATTACAGGAGTGAATGCTATATCTAAAGGAATGGTTTGAGTAGCTGTCATTGCATCTGTGTTGGGCCACAATGTTAATTTTGGAAGTTTTCTTATTTTTGCCTTCTCTTTTGCAGCTCTCTTCTTCTGTACTCTACTCAAAGCATTATATTTAATTTCTACTGAAAAGATTATTCAGATGGAAAATATATCTTAAATATTTACTCCTACTCCAGGACGTACAGTTGCATTAAATAAGTGTGCTTGCAAGAAGACCTAAATATTTAAACATTCTGCTTCCATAATGAACATGCCCTTTTTTTAATTGTACAAACAGTATTCTTAATACAAACTATCTATTGTGGACTGATTAACAAAACTGCCAGACAAGACTTAGATCTAGCTTAGTGGCATCGCTAGAATGTCTAACACTGATCTAGGTACTTCCACTAAATTGTGAAAAAAACTGCATACTTTTAAACTGAATTTTTAAAAATGAAAAAGTTTTCTTGAAACTTATTTTAGTTTTAATTGAAAGCTAAATGATTAAATTTACTATTTCCAGTAAGCAAAATACTCTCTGGTTTATTTCAAACAGAAATTATATTGATTGGAATATAAAAGTTTGAGATTTTTTTTTCAATTTTTGAATTTTGCTGCCATTTTTTAGCGATCTACATATTTGTAAACAAAAGTTAATTCTTGGTTTTAAAATTCTTGCAAAAACAAAATATACATCTGTGACGCATTATTTTTGGAAAAATTAGTAACTTTTATGTTAAATTAATCTGATTTACACAAGTATTTCTTATTTATAGCATAAAATTATTTCTTCATCAGAGATTTGAACTTTTTGACCTGTCAGCACTGTAAATCAAGAACTTGTTGACAGGTTCTTGCTTAGAGATAAAGCATATGGCCTTTATGAGTGACAAAATTGTACACAATTTTTTTTTTTTTTCGGGTAAGGGAAGAAACTCTGATCTTTTAATTTGCCATACATTAATTTACCTTATGTAAAGAAACTTCAAATGCACAAAAAAAATAAAACAATTAAATTTTTAAAAATATGAAGGCAAAACGATTTTTATTAAATTTTTCAATTTTTAATAGGCAAATAATCATCAAGTCTAACTAAAAAAATCTAACTGCAACAGTTCTTTGATGATTCAAATATTTTTGAAACTTTATAAATTTAATAAAAAAAAAAAATGAAAACAATTCTTTTAAAATTTCATCAGTAATCAAAAAAAAATTTTTCTTCACTGTAATGTATAATTTTTCTTATTTATTCAAGCAATTAAAAGCTTATCAAATTAAATAATATCAGAAATTTATTGCATTTTTTATTTTACTCATCAGAGCAGATTTTTGAATACAGAAGCAAAATTAAAAAAAAAAAAATGATTTATATTCTCCAATGAGTCCTGTGTTTAACTAATAAAATTATAAACCGGAACAAATTAGAATTTATTAAAATTTCATGTATTTATGTGGAGGCGGGTAACAGAAGTTAAAAAAAAGTATGTTTTTACCAAGATTTTTAAAAAATAATAATTTCAAAAATAATTTAAATCATTTGTAAATGAGTACTGACGGTTTCATTAAAATTTGATTTTTGCAAGAACTTCCAAATTAATGTGTTTGTCACTGGAAAAAATGGATTATGTCATCATTACATTTTTCATTGTAAACAGTCATAATGTTTTGGTTACCCGCTAACTCGAATCAAAACAAGATATTCTGCCAAAATTTCGAATGTTACAAAGGATTAACAAATTTTTAAAAATTACTTTGGTCTTAATAATAATAAAAACAATTTGATTGAAAAAGTTTATTTTTATTAAGTTTGGGACCTTTTTTATTCATACTATGCTGTTTTTTTTGTCTTTAGTGATTTAGTGGATGTACTTATACAATGTATAGGTGTACAAGGCTACATTCAACACTTTTTTAAACTTGCACAATTAAAAAGCTTATCCATTCATATATTAACAAACTATCAATACCCGGTAATTAATATTGCATCATAAGTTCATAATCTTAAATAACCACTACTTGCTTTCTGTACAAGTATTCAATTTTGTGGTTAAATCTCAGGTTCACTCACTGATAATCTATGCATACATGATTATATACAATGTATAAATAAATCCAATAATCATGTCATTGCTATTAATAATACTACAGTAGGTCTAATGTTACGTCTGCTTTTTTCATATTTGCATTAATGATTAAATCTAAATATGTAGCTAGTTGCAATAACTCTTTTTTTTTTTTTTTTTTTTTTTTTAATAAGTAGAATACTTCATCCAGTTTGGATGAAGAAAGAAATTCTTTAACAGAAAACGTTTTTAAACAAACAAGTCAGTTTCATCAAAAAAAATATCCAAAGAAAAATATAAATTACTTTCTTTGTTGTACTTGTGAAATGAACATGAATGAAAAAATTGTTTTAGTTAAGACAGCTGAATTTCTGTTTTTGTTTTGAAATGGACATCAAAGCTTAAGATGAGCCCTCATTTTTCAAGGTATGAGAGAATGTGAAGAAAAGGACAATAAAGAAATACTGTCTAGGTTAGAGTCTTATAACAATCAAAATAATTTATTTACAAAAGTAAAAATCTAAATATATTACAATTAAACATTCAAAACAATTTTGATTCAGCCAAAGGGAAATTTTAAAATTTAAATCAAACCAGAGAAAAAAAAAGATAATATTGTTTCCAACAGAGAGTCAACAATAGTCTTAGTTACAAATATTAAAAGATAGAAATGAGTTTTACCCACGAATCTGTGTGAAGGCTGCTTGTTAGGTATTTCAAGGTCAGTTCTTTGATCTTTTCTGTGATAGTGAGATTGTCTGCAAAGTGAACTAGCAATACAAACCAGCCCTTCTATTTATATGGATAGGTGGCCTCTTTGAAGAAAGTCTTTCCCATTTCTAGGTTAAGAGAGAACATTCTCCCACTTTTTTTTTTCATTCAAGAACCAACTCAAATGAAGTGGATTTTTCAATTATGAGCATATTTTCACCAATTGCAATATTCATGGATTGTAGTAATTTCTATTTTCAGTATTTCTTAAAAAGAGGCTACTGTAAAACAAGTCACTTAACATACACAGATTAGCATGGGGCCCCCTATCCTCATGGGGAGCTTTGGGCAAGTGCCCATCAGGCCTATGGTTAAGACAAGTCTGATAATCATCACCAAAGTTATATTAGATACAATTATAAAATAACTTGACAGCATGAAATGATATTCTGTTGTTTATTCAGTAAGTAATTTATTTTGTCATTTTCATGTGAACTTACTGTCTGGATTTTAGGTACCTCCAATAATTGGGGTGGGGGGGGCAGTATAGTGTAATGCAAAAGGCCACAAACATAACAAAAATAAAGTTTTATCGTCAAAATGTTGATGTCATTATTAAGAGGAATTTTTTAATTACTTTTTGAATTTTTTTAATCCTTTCTAACACATTTGAAATTTTGGTTAGAATGCTTGTTTTGTTTACGCCATCGCCTTCTACAAAGATTAACATTGATTTTTTTTTTGTGCTTTTTTTTCTGTTGAAAACATTAATTTGAAAATTCTTGTACAAATTAAATAATTGTCTGATTTTAATGAAATTTTCAGAACTTATTCACAAATGAATGAAATTATTTTTTAAATGTTTTTTTTTTTAGAAACTCTTGGTAAAATTTTTTTTTAAAAATGTGTTAGCTCCCTCCCCCACTTACTTACTTTCAATAAATTTCGCACAGAACCTTCTTATTTTATGAAATTATTTTTTTTTGTTAATAGTTGGAGTCATTGGAGATTGTAAATCACCTACTTTATTTTTCAAATTTATACCATTTAACTGAAAATCTGCTCTGAATTGAAAAATACTGAATCCAATAAAACTATGACATTACTTAATTAGAAAAGCTTTTAATTGTTTTTGTAAATAAGTAATATTAAGGACATTATTGTCTGAAGAAATAAAATTTTTTCTGATGAATAATGAATTTTTACAAGATTTTTTTTTTTTTTTTTTTCTTACATTTTAATTATAATAATTTATAATAGTTTAAAATCGTGTAAAATTCTGTATTGGGGTAATTATTGGATGTGATATAGTAATTAAGTGGAAACGAAATTTACGAGTCCAAAATTGCAAAGGTTAATAAACGTAGTTACGCCTCCGTATTTTTAAAATAATTTTTAATTTATATTTTATCCTTATTTTCCTGTATGATAGACTGAAATTGCCATTATTATGAAAAGGTTACGTAATTTAAGAGTTTTGTCCCTTGGATTTATGAAAATTGTCGTTTTTGGGCCTGTTATCGCCTAATCAAAAATCCATCAAACCTTCGATCAGATGAACATGACCAATCGTTAATAATTTGTTGTATATTACGTTTTTATGCTATAAGTAATATTTTTTTTAAATCAGCTTAATTTAACTTTCAATTTTCTAATTTTACTAAAATAAAGTGTCAGAAATCTTTTGAAATATTTTAAAAATCGATGAATTTTTGTTTGTTTACAAATTTCTTAAAATTAAGAAAATGGCCATTTTTAAGAAAATTTAAGAAATTGAAATTGAATATGACTTTCAAAACTATATAATTTCTATCTGAAATACACCAGAAATTTTTACTTAATGGAAATAATAAATTTAATCATTAAGCTTTTAATTAAATCTAAAATGAAATCTTCAAGAATGTTTTTTTTTTCATTTTAAAAATAGGTATTGAAAATTTACGCTGAAAAGTGGAGATGCCTAGATTAAATTAAAACCTTAAAGATTTAGCTTTTTTTTTTTTTTTTTTTTTTTTTTTTAGCTAAGTGTGTCTCTCCAAAGTGAAGAAACAGTGTCAGAGGAATGTCGCCGTAAACATAACCAGCCAACTGCTGTGACATTATATGCCAAACAGCAAGAAATGTGCCTCCACACTCAAAGGACTCATATAAGCATTCCTGTTCCTCTTACGGTAACACCTGGGTTCATTTCTGATATTGGTAAGTCTAAAACTTTGATAGAACTGTTGCAATAATCAAATTTTTCAGGGGACTGTTTTAAAACTTCATTTATTAAAATTAGACTTGGTTTTTTTTTTTAGTTTTTTTGTTTTTTTTTTGTGTGTTTTTTTTTTTTAATAAGAAAATGTTTTTAATACGATTACCATCACCGTCTTGTAAATAATAAAATACTTTCTGTTATATTTACACGTTTACACATTATAGTACTGAAATGTAAACTATACAGACTTCAATTCTTTTCAGTTTTCATCTAAGAAATTGGGGTTTATGAATTAACTGTAAATCATAATCTTTATTCTTAAACCACAAATTTCACTTTTTTTTTTTTTTTTTCAGTTATAAAAGTTCCAAAAACTACTTTTGAGCTTTATTAATTCACATTTAATATCTACTTGTCAATACTGCTCACTTTATTTAATTTACCTCCACACATACAAATTAAAATCTATAAAGTAATTCTACATCAACAAAATGCATTTTCTTATGTGACAATCAGAGAAACTTACCACTATACTATTGAGAATTTGATCACATAATGTCCTCATCTGTTAAACATGAAAAACAAAACCCTCCAAATAAATATATGTGAAATTTACTAGACATTGTATCCAATTGTTTTAGTTTTTTATAATGTCATTCACTCTTTTTTAATCATTCATAGGATGACTTAATTTGTGCTTTTTTTTTCTTTTCCTTTTCTCTTTCAGTTTGTTTGCGCTGGCGATTACATTTTGAATTTGTAACTGTTGTGAATGATGTGCTGCACACAGAAAAACTTGTGATACCAGATGGCTGCACAATGTTGCAAGGCTCCCCAACTTTAGAAGTGGAGACTATGGTGTGGGATCTGCCAATCAAAGTCTTCCCTACTAGTCCTTTGCATGCTTGGAGTGCCACAGTCCTGCGTGGTGAGGACTACAAACAAGTGTGAAAATCAAGATTTCCATGAACATGAGAAAAAATAACTGTAGAATTGTTGCATTTACTGAAATTATGGAATAAGTCTCCACTTATTTTTGAAAGATTGTTATTCAGATTGTGCACTCATCTTGTTCATGGTATATTGATCTGCAAATTTCTAACTTTCATCAGATGATAACAAATGATTTACAAGTATAATAATTAGAGTATAGAATTACTATCCAACAAGCTTTATTCTAATCAAAGTTCCATATTAGTGACATGCATTACCATACACGTAAGAAAAGAAAATAATTCTAAACGATAGGAATTCTTTCATCAGGGTAACTATGATGAAGGAAATCACAAATTTACAGTGATAATATGCACAGCTATATTCTAAGATGAGTAACTAGTATAGACAAGTCAACTTGTTCTGGTGGTGTCAAGTGTAACAGGCAAAGTACATGTATTTTTTTTTTACTCCAATTCCATTATGGAATTTGAAACCAATTAAGGTTATTACCTATTCTACAATGGCAATATCATTTCTTATAATGTATGATCACATATGACTTATGAGTAAAACAAACATCCTTGTTACATATTTGCCATTCTTGACAGGTTAAACCTGAACTCATTAGACAGATCAATGCTGGTTATAATAAAATATTTGAGAATATAAATATGAAGTTTATGAGGCCATGCAAACATTCAAATTTACAATAACATTTTTTTTTTTTACATTTCAATTTTTAGGTTTTTATTTTGTGTGTTCTATTTTCATGTACAGAATGCACTGGAATAAGTATCAACAAAATTTAAATTTGGTACACATTAAGTATTTAAGAACAATTTTTCTAATGTTTATACTGTTGTGGAAATCATTTAATAAACTTACTGCTGTATAAATCCTGATTCATGCAACTGCAAAAACAATTTAACTCATCTGTACAAATTATGTCTTAAAAAAACAGTATCAAATCAAAGATGTATTTGTCTACAGCAAGTTAAAAATTTACTTCAATTGTTTTTTAAAAGTAATGTCAATAAATTTAAATTGTCTTCCACAAAAAATACATGAAAAAAATGTATATTTCACTCAAATAGTAAGCAAATTGTAAAGAGTGAAGTTAATAAATCCTTTAAAAAAACTATTCAAAATCAATAAAGGATACATTTAAATTGTGTTTATAAGTTAAATGT